>PVKN010003562.1:0-36689 GCA_004027915.1 Capromys pilorides
GAAGTCGTCAGTATTGGGTATTTTATATCAGCAACGAGAAGGTAACTAAGACGGTCTCTCATATAAAAGGGTGCAATATTTGCATACTATTTATGCACATGCATCCATATATTTTCTCTTTCTTTTGTACTGGGAATTGAACTCAGGACCATGTGCTTGCCAGGCAGATGCTTATGCCGCTGAGCTAATTCCCCAGCCACTTCTGTATACTTTAAAACACCTCTTGGTAATATTTCATAGTGTGTAAACACAAAGAACTATTACACTGTTTTTTGGATTAATGACCAAAGCAAAGGTCTGTGCATGTTTAATACATATCCAATACTCTTCAAATATTTTTGATCTGCATTTGGTACACAGGACCTAGAGATGTTAAGGCCCAGTTGTAGTCCCATACATCAACTGTCTTGAGTTTCTTGAAGGCAAACACCATATTTCTCTTTCAACCCCTAACACTAGAGGTTTAACTCCTCCATGTCTTTGACTTCCGTTGAGCAAAATGGTACCTGGATTCCTCAGGGGGCCCTGGCTGTGGCAGTGGAGGGGGCTGCAGCTTCATTCAATGTCATCAACTACTTTGCTGGCCAGAGAAAGTCCTAATTTCCTGAGTGCCTCACCTACTAGGCCTTCCCATCCTTCCACAGGTTCTGCTGCTTAGAGAAGCTCAACAATGGATAGGATGACTTTGCCACCTCTGAAGCTTCAAGGACACCTTTCACTCACCTGAACCCGGGCTGGCAGCAACCTCCTGGCCATTTCTCCCCACTGCAGTCCTTCCTGGAGAAGGCACCTGAGAAGAGAGACAGATTCAGTCACCTCTGCCCCCAGGCATCTGCACTGGTTACACTTTTCCTAGACAGAGGAGCTCTGGGTGTGGCTTTCTCCCTTTATCTGCCAGTAATTATGAGTAAATGAGGAGGTTCAAACCTTCTGATGTGCATGAACAAAACAAAGGCCGACTCTTGACTCACAGAGCTGTTAATGCGAAAGGACAAAGAAGAACATCACTGACTAGAAAATAATTTAAGGGGCCTGCGAGATGGTTCAGTGGTCTAAAGCGCCTGCTTAGGAAAGCTCAGGCAACTGCAGGGACTGCGGTTCGATCCCTGGCACCACATGCTGCGCCAGCCCCACCACCAGGGCAGGCTGAGCCAGCCATAAAATAAATAAATAAAGAAGCAAACAAACAAAAAAAAAGATTTAAAAAAAAGAATTTAAAATAGGGAAAAGCTCAGCAGCGGGCCTTAGGCTCCATCAGGCTCCGCCCTCAGCATCTTTCCTCCCAAGTAATAGAAATAAAAGGCCAGGGAGATAGCTCCGTGGCACAAGTGCCTGCCTGGCAAAGGCAAGGTTGTGAGTTCGAACTCTGGTCCCTCAAAAAATCAATAAATAAGGGCCGGCGGTATAGCTCAGCGGATTAAGCCCTTGCTTAGGGAAGCACAGGGGCCAGAGTTCAGTTCCTGGTCCCTCCTGCCGAGTCAGCCCCACTCTCGAGTGCGCTGAGCTGGCGATTGAGTCTGAGCACGGTGGTGCACGTCTGTAATCCCAGCACTTGGGAGGCAGGAAACAGGTAGATCACTATAGGTTGCATAGTGAGACCCTGTAGAAAAAAAAACAAGACAATAAATAAATATTTTTTTTTCTTTCGGAACCAGTGATCAAACTCAGGACCTTGCACTTGCCAGGTAGGCACTTGTGCCATGGAACTATCTTCCCGCCCCAAAACTTTTTTTTTTGGAACCGGGAACTGAACCCAGGTCCTTGCGTTTGCCAGGCAAGCGCTTATTCCACTGAGCTATCTCCCTAGCCCCAATAAATCTTAAAAACAAAAAAAAAACTTAGAGGAAGAAGAAATTAATTTTCTAAGTGGGCAAAACTTATCATAGAACTTAATTAAATCACTCGTGGAGTCTCGTGGGAAAACAATGTCAAACAAGGAAGACTGACAAAAGCGAGCGAACAGGAAAAGTTTAAAAGGGTGGGGGGTGAACCCACAAACGGGAACTGCCAAGCGCCGGCCCGGGGCGCCCAGACCCCGAACTGAGCGCGGCTTCCGGCAGTGCCTCTTCCGGGCCCTGCTCAGAGGCTGGCCCGCCGCTGAGACGCTGGGCTCGGCGGCCTCGGTCTCTTCGGGTGAAGACGAGCGAGCGTCCCCGTCAACGCCCCCTGCGGCCGAGTCCACCTGCTTGGACGGCTGCGCCTGGGCTCGCCGAGGAACGAGCGCGGCCGGACCTTGGCGTTGGCCCTGCCGCTGGGCGATGCGCCCTGGCCTACCCTACCGGCATCCGGTACCTTTGCCTGTCCGAGCCAGGACCGTAAGCTGTATCGGTGCTGCAGTCCAGCTCAGCACCACCTACCGCAGGGACACTTCTCGCCGCCGCCGCTAAACCCTGGGCGCAAACGCGCTTGCGCACCGGGACTGCGGTCTGGACCGCCCCGCTTGTGCTTTTTGGCCTACATTTCCCAGACGCCATCGCGAGACAGCTGGTACGGTGTACGAGAAGGAAAAAAGGGCTGAAGACTAGAGGAAACAAAGGCTGGTGCCCCTGGGAGCGCTGAAGGTGTGTCTTCCGGTTCCCAGCCTCTGCACCTTTTGTGCACTCATTTTGTCCGCTATCGTAGTAACAGCGAAAATAAATAAGGAAGTCGTATGTATTAAAAATGTGGGCGACCAGTCATCCGTTGTAGTTTCCTGTCAGGCTGTAAGAGGATTGTTAGAATTTATATCTAAATTTTCTAACTTACAAAAGTGTGTGTGTGTGTGTGATTCGGTTGTTTGTAGTGCTGGGGTGGAGTCAGGGCCTTAGTCTGCGTGATAAGCGCGTCTTCTGCCACGAGGCCCAAAGATAGTATCTGTTTTAACTCCTCAGCCCATGGCACTACACAGTCAAAACGAAAGTCTAAGCTCTGTACTTCCTTTTTCATAACACTCTTTTCTTCTTTTAAAGGGTTCTTTTAATTGTAAAATAAAAGCAGCCCTCCAAGATTGTCGTCCTGCTACTCACAATTGCATTCGCGGGGACTAGTGCTGCACGCACCAAATAATACATGTCCGTGTTGAAGGGAGTGGGTGCTGAGGATGGATCTCGGGACCTTGTGCATGTGGGGTACACCTACTCCCTAAATTGGTTCTTAAAATATCAGACATTATAGTTTACAAATACAGACATAAAGCTAAAGGGTTCTCACAGGTAGAAAATGAACAGATGGCCTAGGACATATTAGGGAAATAATCTGAAAGAAGCCTGGGACCATAGTGTCGCAAGAAAAAGACAAAGGTCATTTTGATAGAGGGGAATGAAACTCTCAACCTGAAAGGTACTTGGAATGAGTTTATGTCTTCTAAAACCTAAGAATGAATTTTAGGAACAAATGGGGCAGAATATTTATTGGGAGAAAAAGCTTCTGTCTGAGAGAGGGACAAAAGGGGGTCACAGGAGAGTTGCCCTGGGAATCTGTCATTCCTAGGGACTTTTAAAGAGTAAAACCATGCAGTGAGTCGGGCCTATAAAGGAGAACGTGGGAACTCGCTTAGGTGGGCATGAGGTTGGTCAACCAATGAAATTACAAGCAGGCCCAAGTTACAGTCAGGTAATACTGATTAAATCCAGGATCAAATGGGGAGGTGAGTCACATAGCAAGCAGGAACAAATACAGCACAGTTTATCTGGTAGCCAGGCAGTAGCGGTTGGATTAGTGACTTTCTGGTTTCCTCAAGGTGATGAGCAATCTTGGATGTTTATCTTTGTTTAGGGAGGTAAGCATTTTGATCTTTGGTCCGTAGGTTTGTCCTGCAGCAAGAGCTATTATAGAGGATCTGTCTCACAGTTGTAAGGTATCTTGTCTTCTGTGGTGTCTCCTTTGAGGGCCTAGCCCTGTCTGACTGCCTATAATATTTTGATCTAATTCAGCTGCCTACATAGCAAGTGGGCATGAATATAGAATAGTTTATCTGGTAGCCGGTAGTGGTTGGATTAATGACTGGCTTCCTCAAGGTGATGATCAATCCCAGCTACTTATTTTTAGGGAGGTCAGCATTCGTTTGATCTTTGGTCTTTAGGCCTGGCCCACAGTGGGAGCATCTGTCCCTCTTACAGTATCTTGTCTTTTGTCCTATCTCCTTAGAAGGCCTGGCCCTGTCTGACTGCCTGTATTTCTAATTTAGCTGCCTACAACACTTACCCCTCTGAAGAAGTAACTCGAACTTGACAGGTTTTGGCCCTAGTATGAATTGCTGAATTATTATTGTGGTCATCTAATATGGCTGAAGCCTTTAAAACAACAGTTTATCTTCCCAGAGACCACCTCCCCCTTCTCCAACCCAGACCAGGGTACATTTCCTTTCACCTTTCCCCCAGCAACAGCGAAGACCTCAATCAGTTCCTCAAGTATTTCTAAACATCCCCTTCGAACTCCACCCCTGGCTGGTCACATGTGAAGAAATGAATGTAGATTTATATCTCATCATAAAGACAAATGCAAAATGAAGTTAAAACCCCAGGGCTGAGGAGATAGTTCCATGGCATAAGTGCCTGCCTGGTAAGTGGAAGGTTGTAAGTTTGAACCCTGGTCCCACCAAAAATTAAAAAAATAAAAAGAATTTTGTGACAAGCAGCAAGTAAAGGTTTCTTGTTGCAACATCAAAGAAAACTAAGAAATGTAAAATGAGACTTCATCAAAATTAAAACCTGGGGCCAGTAAGATGGTTCAGTGGTCAAAAAAAAAAAAAGATGGTTCAGTGGTCTAAAGCGCCTGCTTAGGAAAGCTTGGGCAATAGCAGGGACCATGGTTCAATCCCTGGCACTACATGCTGCGCCAGCCCCATCCCCAGGGCAGGCTGACCCAGCCATAATACAAAAAAAAAAAAAGAAAATTAAAACCTGTTTACCAGTGACATTTTTAGTGAAACGAAGAGACCAGCCACAGACAGAAATAAAACTATATATGTGATAAAGGACTTCTATCAAGAATATATAAAATACTTGGGCCGGCGAGATGGTTCAGTGGTCTAAAGCGCCTGCTTGGGAGGGCTCAGGCAACTGCGGGGACTGCAGTTCGATCCCCGGCACCACATGCTGCGCCGGCGCCGCCACCAGGGCAGGCTGAGCCAGCCACAAAATGAATAAATAAAGAAACAAACAAACACAACAAGCAAACAAATAAATAAATAAATAAAATTAAAAAAAAAAAAGAATATATAAAATACTTTGAAAATTCTACAATAACAACCAACAACAAAACCTAATTTTTAAAATGCGCAAAAGATTTGATCATGTTACCAAAGATGATACAAGGCTGAAAGAAGCTCATAAAGAGTTGCAGAATCTCATTGCTCAACAGGGAAATGTGTAGAGGATCACTTGAGCAGCTCTCCTTGAAAGAAGAGCGACTGTCTCCATTTTGACTGTGCCTGACCCTATTTCCTCGTGGTTCAAACTCACAACCTTGCACTTGCCAGGCAGGCACTTGTGCCATGGAGCTATCCCCCTGGCCCCTTGGACAGAAATTTCTTAATGGGCTTCTAGAGACCAAGGAAGTCTTTTTGAAAAATGTAGATAATCCTATCACTGTAGTCCCTACTGCCCCTCTGTCTGACTTTCAGAACAGTCTGGTTAGGAAGGAACCTCCTCCAGCCCCACCCTTAAGGAGGCCGAGGTACAGTGATATGAGACTATATCCACAGGCAATGTGCTTTCCTGTCCTTGAAGAGACAGATCCAGAACACGCTAACCACAAACGTAGTACTCACACAGCCGTTAACATTTTGCTGTTGCAGGAATTAAGGCAGAGTGTGTTAGATAGTAGTGTCCAAGGCCCTTACACACTTGTTTAGATATCATAATTCAAGGCTTCCAAATGGCCTACCTCGCTCCTGCATGTCTATCAACACAATTCCTACCTTTTTTTTTTTTTTTTTTTTCTTTTTGTCCTTTTGAGACAGGGTCTTGCTGTGCAGTTCAGGCTAGCCTTGAGCTCACTTTTGTAGCCCAGGCTGGTCTTGAACTCACATTGATCCTCCTGCCTCAGCCTCCCAAATGCTGGGATTACAGGCATGTGCCACCACGCCCCACTTAATTCTTACATTTTGAATCACAATTGAAGACACTCAGAACAGGCACAGAGTAATCAAGGTAGTGGGGATGAAAATCTTAAAACAGTTACACAGGAAATGCTATCTGGCACGGGACTATATGCTGACTTAAAGGTCCAGGCATGTGCCACACCCCTCCTGTTCAAGCAACGTAAGGAACTGCTACGTCTTGCATGGGTTTCTGTACCAGAGGATGGCGCACCTAATAAATCCTTTACCCAGATAGTCCAGGGCCCTAATGAAACTTACACCCAATTTGTAGCAAGGTTGCAAGAAGTTGTACATAGGCAGATTTCACACAGTACTGTAGCTAAAATACTTACTCGTCAGTTGGCATATGAGAACGCCAGTGAGGACTGTAAAAGGGCCTTAGCCACAGTACTTCATACGAAGGATTTATATACTTACATTTGAGCATGCCGGAATATTGGGTCTACCACCCAGGCTTCTGCACTCATGCCACAGGTTATATCCCAACACTTTGCTAATAAATTTGATACATGTTGTATGTTATGAGTTGGTGCCGAAAGAAACGACGAGAAGACCCAAAGAATTTTGCTCAGAGGTCTCACTAAGATTTGTCTCTCTCAAAGTGAGCCCAGAACCCCCTAAGCATCTCAGCTTTATTTTGGGCTAGTGAACATGATCACGTGAGGACCACTTTCTCTATTGACTTCCACCTTTATCCTATCACTACGTTCACACAAATGCTAATTAAAAACATTCCAAGCAGGGGAGGAGACAACCATTAACATCCCAGCAAGGGAGGAGATAACAAACAAGGAGCCATCAGGATAAGCTGTTAAGTGCTTCCTTGAAACCCAGCTTCCAGGAATTCCCAAGTAACAGACTACTGCTGTCCCTGGGCTTTGTTTATTGCTCTCTGCTCCTTGAGATGCTAATTTCTTATCTCCACAGATACAGTTAAATGTTTTAATTGTGGCAAGCAAGGACACACTTGCCGGCACTGCCCATAGCCTATAAAGGTCCCCTCAGTGGATTTACCTGGTTCTCAGTGTCCACGTTGCATGAAAGGTTTTCATTGGGCAAAAGATTGTAAATCTAAGTTTCATAAAAATGCTGCACTGTTGCCAAGAAACAAACCATGTGCCCAGACTGAGGGACCCAGTAGCAATAAGAAAACAAGGGTCAATCAGGACTGCAGTGATTTGGACCCAGTTAAGCCAGTTATACCCAGTTCAAATCAGGCAAACAATGATTCCACTACCAGGACGGATGTAAGGCGAGACCTTAGGTGTCTCACATGAAGAATCACTCAGAGTTCAGGAGATAGCTCCATGGCACAAGTGCCTGACTGGCAAAAAAAAAAAAAAAAAAAAAATTAGATTTGCCAGTGGCTTCTTGCCTTAATTAAGGGGAAGAAAAGCCAAAGTTAATTCCCACTAAAATTTCTACTCGAGCCCTTAACTCCACATGTGAATCTGGTAGGGATGAGCCTTTATTTATTGATTTTTTCTATTTTTAAAAAACTTTATTTATTTATCTATTTATTTATGTTATGGCCGGCTCAGCCTGCCCTGAGGGTGGGGCTGGCACAACAAGTGGTGTCAGAGATCGAACCACGGTTCCTGTGGTTGCAAAGCAGGCGCTTTAGACTGCTGAGCTATCTTGCCAGTCCTGGAATGAGCCTTTAAGCAAAGAATTTGATTTTTCCCTGAGTATTTTGGTTCCTAGACTTATTTGTGACATTAAGTTTAAAGGGAAATCTTTTATTGGGTTCATGGATTCAGGAGCTGATGTCGCTATAATTAATAGCCAATCTTGGCCATCTGCTTGGCCAACTAGACCCGCCTCCACAGCTCTGATAGGCTTAGGATCTCCTCAGTCTGTCCCACAGAGTGTGCTGCCTCTTTCAAAATACATTGGCCCTGATGGACAGGAAGGTATGGTAACACCATTTATCGCACCCATTCCAGTCAATCTATGGTGCATAGACCTCTTAAAAGCCTGGGACACTCTTTTACTTACTTCAGAGCCTCAGAGTTGTGTATCACCAGATAGCGGGATGATGGCTAAGATACAACATTATGAAATCAAAGACATAGCAAAAAACTTGCAGGGCTATACTCTAACAATAATTCTGCTTGTCAGCTCAATCCTGGGCCTATTCCTAAACAAAGCTACAATCCCAGAGGTTTTAGAACCAATTGGTCATGGCAAATGTTTATTGACCACACATCTTCTTTTAACAAACCTAAATATATACATGGTGTTATAGATACATGTTCACATGTGCCCCATCCCTTCTGCCATACAGGTAAACAGAATCAACATGCCTTACAACATTGCATATCAGCCTTTCCTAATTTAATGTTGCAAACATTAAAACTTGATATTGGTCTTGCTTACATTAGTAAAAATTTTCAGAATTTAATTGATAACTGGAAAATAAAGCATATTACAGAGACGCCCTATAATCCCCAAGGTCAAATAATAGTCCAATAAGCTTGTCTCAAACTAAAAAATGTACCTATCAAACAAAAGAAAGGGGGAACACAGAGTCAAAACTTTGCTATGTGTATTTTAACTTTTCTGAATCTGGCTTGGTGTGACCTCCAAACAGGTGTTTGGAATGGTCTGGCATCACTTTTAAATTGGGCCCGAGGTTGTGCTTATATTTCCACAGGAAATCGAGAGACATTAGGACCATCAGAGCTGTTCCACGGCCAGCATCCAACCCATCTACACAACACATCAAGATGTCTGCCGAGACCTCAAGCAATGAACCCGACAGTACATCATCCACCTTCCTGGGAAGGCCTGCAGCAGCCCATTCATGAGGCTTGCCACCTAGTTAACAACCAGGGTTTGGTTCAGTCACCTGATAATGTTCTCTTTACAATCCCTAATCTTGTAGCAGCTTCTCTGGGTACTCCTGTGGTTCAAGGAGAAGTATATTAGGCCTACATACCTAATGCATTCTGGCTTAGACCACTAACATGGATGGACAGGCCCCCAGAGGTTTTCCATTCTACAGAAAGCAGTACCCATAAATATATCATTTGGCCTGGCCTATACATTTTAATGTATTTACAGGAGCAGACTAAGCTTAATATTACATCACATTTGTATGTCTCCCTTTGTGTTTAGCCCATGTACAAGATGCTAACCTTTGCATGTTGGCTGAAAATCAGATGTGGGAAGTACAACTGTTTAAAGAATAACTTGCCTTATTAACCCTAAAATCTATTCCATTGCATGATAACCTTGTAAGAGGTTTTAAACCTACCATACCTGCCTGTATTCCAGAAGCTCATGCCCCTCACTTTGAGGAAGGTGATTTAGACACATGGCAGGCTTGCAGGGTTCTGTACCATGGATGGGCCATATGCAAATTTAATTATTCCTTTATAGACTGGTCCCCTGCAGGATTCTTTTTAGGGAAAGGTTGGGATCAGCACAAGTTTTCTTTTGCAGCCTCCTCCAGCTATATCATGATCTCAGAGGCCTTGTCTAATGTTACATAGTCAGGCAGAGGCCTCAATTGTCCCATCCCCAGACTCGTTATGAGTGACAAAACTGGGACCATACAACATACTTGGACTCTAGCGCTACCTTTTTATGGTGGACTCCTGTAGACTGGGTATCTGCAGCTGATAGGTGGAGGAGAAGTCAAAGCAGCATTACTAGGACATAGATATATAAAAGTGAACATATGTGCTTATGGTCCTCAAGTACTATTAAAAGGAAAGATAGAGTGACAACCAAATATGGTCTCATGTACTACATGCTATCTGACCCATTGTATCATGCCTGAACATCCTTCTAATACCTCCACAATGGTAATCATGATCATGATGCTTGGAGCCTGGCTTCTCATCAGTCTAATGGAGCCATGGTGTCATTCACTTAATTATTTCTTAGTAGAGACATTAACTAAGAAGTTTATCAATTGGACCAAGAAGATGCTTGGATTTGTTATAGCAAGGATAACTTCCTTGGTGCTTTTGATAGCCTGTGCAGTTACCAATTCTATGATGTTAGCTCATTCCATATTAACTGCTCATTTTGTAGACAACTGGATGAGCTACTTCAAAACAAAGAAGGGGGAACTGTGGAGGATGCCTGAGCAGCTCTCCTTGAAAGAAGAGTGACTGTCTCCATTTTGACTGAGCCTGACCGCATTTCCTCATATTGAAATGTATAGAGCTGGCTAGGACTTCTCATTATTCTTTCTTTTTTAAGATTTATTTATTTATTTTTTAATTTTTTATGGCTGGCTCAGCCTGCCCTGGGGGTGGGGCTGGTGCAGCATGTGGTGCCCAGATATCGAACCTCAGTCCCTGTAGCCGGCTAAGCTTTCCTAAGCAGGCGCTTTAGACCACTGAGCAATCCCACTGGCCTTGTTATCCTTTCAGTTGGCCTTAGGCAATGTGTATTGATGTAGCCAAGGTGCTGGTGGTCATTTTTGAAGATGGCATCCGTGTTTCCCTGATAACTCACACCTCCTGCTCTGCAGTATGAGCTGGTTCAAGACAGGATGAAGAGCCAATGCTTCATGCTGTCAGCTGGGATCAAGCCTCGAGATAGAGGCTATGACTTCCTGGGGCTTGAGAGATTACAGAGCCAAAGCACCAGAGCCCCAAAATATTAGATAGTATCTCAATACCATAATACAAATTATTTCCTCTGCATGCAGTAGAGGTGAATGCAGATCACCTATCTAGCCAAGCTCACAGTGATCACCTTCTTCCCACAATTCTCTTTCTCAAGCCATTCCCCTTTCTCCACTGAATAAAACCTGAGTGCAGCTGAGTCACTGTCTTTGTTCCAGAAAGCCATCTTCATGGCTGGACTTAGGGCCCCTTGGCTCCCTAGTAATTATATGTATATGTCTGAGTGTCTTTGTTATCACCATGGGTTGCGCTGGGAGTGGTAGATTGGAATTAACTTGGTGGAATTCCAATAACGTGGTTTTAGGATTATAAGTTTAGACTTCTTGGGCTGAGACAAGAACCAGGAAGGGACTCTGACAGAAATGTAGAATCAGACTTCAACCCAACATCACATAGTAAGCTCTATAATCCATCCTCTAGCATGTCCACATCCTGTGGAAATTCAGAACCTGAAAATACAACCTTAGATAGCAAAACAGAATTTGGATAAGATTATGATAAAGTATGTTGAAGTGGGAGAGGATGTGGTAATAGGTTAGTATGGAAAACATCAGCATGAACTTGTGTGTCACTTGATCCAGGTGTCTCTTAGTCAGCTTTCCTGTTCCAGGAATGCCCACAGCTCGAAGGAGGAGAGGCTTATTTAGCTCAGAGCTCAAGAGGTGAGACCACTGTCACCTGGCTCCACGGCAGAGACAGCCCAGCAGACGGTTGTGGTAGGGGAAAGTTGCTAATATTGTGTGTGGGAGGCAAAGTGCAGGCGAAGAGCACCAGAGAGAAAAGGGGCAGGGACTAGACATAGTCCCAGGACGCACCCCATGGCACACGTCTCCTACTGTGGCCCTCCTTCCAATTACTCATTCAGCTCTAAACTCAATGAATCAACGCAATGATGAGACTAGTATAATTACAACCAGATTACCTGTCCTCGGAGTCCTTAATCCAATCAAGTTGATAGGATTAACTGGAACAAAGCAGAAATCACTGGACAGAACTGTTTCTATGTATGAATATACACTGATTAGCACACACATGTGCAGTAACACCTCAGTTCATGAGCGCTTGTATTTGTGAACAATTCAGTTTGGCAGACTTTGGCTTCCGCTGGAGAACTCCGTAGTAGGTGATGAACAGGGCCACAAGCATCTTCCTTGTGGGGGATCGTGCACGCACCGCGGCTTCCTCTCACTGAAGTCGTGTCTGCAGTTGGCCTCTGCTCACCTGCTGTGAAGTACACGCAGCGCAGTGCAGTATCGTGCAATCAAGTCTGGCTCTGAAGAAAGTGCAGAGTGAGCATGGTGGTGAAAAAGAAACAGAGCGGCAGTGAAGGTGACTTGAAGGTGCAGGGCAAGAACGGTAAGCAGGAGGTTTTGAAGAAAATCACGTCGAATTGAAGAAGCAAACTGCAGAAAAGCATGAGCGTGGCATCCCTGAGCCTGATCTGGGCTTGCAGTATGGGACAGCAAGGCCGACACTCTCCATTGTTTTTTGTTTTTTGGTTTTTTTTTTAAATTTTATTTATTTATTTATTTGTTTACTTGTTGTGTTTGTTTGTTTCTTTATTTATTCATTTTGTGGCTGGCTCAGCCTGCCCTGGTGGTGGCGCTGGCGCAGCATGTGGTGCCGGGGATCGAACCGCAGTCCCTGCAGTTGCCTGAGCCTTCCTACGCAGGCACTTTAGACCACTGAACCATCTCGCTGGCCCCTCCATTGTTTCAAAGACTAAAAATGTCATCAAAGAAGCCAGTGTGGCATAACAGTGTCACCCATGCAGAGGACACAGTGCTGGAGGATGTGGGCAAACGTTTGTTAGTGTGGTTCACTGAGAAGCAGCTGGCAGGTGACAGTGTTAGTGCAGCTCTGCTCTATGAAGAAGCCATGAAAGAGCACAGTAACTCACCCTGCGATGAGTGCAACAAGTGAGGAATTTAAAGCCAAAGGAAGGTGTTGCTAAATAGGTCAAGAGAAGCAGCGTCTGCAGCGATGGGATGGGGCAAGGCCTTCGGTTCTGACTACAAGAAAGAATTTGCAGAATGCATGAAAACAGAAGCTGCATCGCTTGACAAGTGTCAGCTGCGACAAAGCTGGGCTCTGCCAGAAGAAGATGCCCACTAGAACCCGCATCGCTGCGGGAGGCAGGAAGATCCCAAATTCAGGCCTGCCCTGGAGCTCGCTGGAGGCCCTGGGTCAGTCCCCCAGTGCTGGAAAAGAAATGCTATATAAGATCACTTGAAATACTTCTTTGAGTGACTGACCCACCACTGAAGTCTCTCACATGCATGTGCAATGAACCTGCTCATAAACTCCTATTGTTTTTCTTTTTATTGTCTCTTATCAATCTGCTTTTGCAACCTTTTTATAAATCTAACATTATTTTCAAATTTAAAAGTTTGTATTAAACTTGAGATCTGGGAAAGCACGTAGGATTATTCTAATATTAAGTAAGTGAACATTATATATGTTTAAATATTTTCACAGTGTAATTAGAATTTCTTTGATTTGTAAAACTTTTGCTTATACATTTGTTTTTATTTATATTGTCATTCTTTGAAAAATTATTTGCCTTTCATTTTCCTTCTTACCTTTTGAAGCTATAGGCAACAATGAGGAAGACTTCAGTAAGCTGAACATTTTACTGAGTATCCTAGGTGGAGCGCCTAGGGGCATCTCAGCTTTCCGTGTCTCCCACCTGGTTGAGGTCCTGGAAGTCACAGGAAAACATTAACAGTACACATCTTTCCTGTTCACAGAATGCAGCTCAGTGGAACACAGCTGCCACTGCTCTGCGACTAGAGTTTGGGTGCCTCTACGTGTAAGTCCACACCCACTTACATATGTGTGTCTCTGTTATGGTTTATGTCTAGTTGTCCCCCTAAAGCCACATGCAATCATGGGGCGGGGACTTCTAGAGTTTGAGACTTGACTCATGATCCACTGGGATTATGTGTTTTAGTACTGATGGGATTATGGGTCTGAATCCTTCTGGGATTATGAGTGTGGCCTAAATCAGATAGGCTGAGGCGGAGAACCTGATGTGATATAAAGAGAGACAGAGAGACAGACTCATGCTGTTGCTCTCTGCTGCCCTGGTTGGTTGGTTGTCTCTGTCACCATTTTGTTGCTGTTCCGCCGCCATGAACTGTTGGCCTCTGCATTGTGCCTCTCTGCCTTGGAGCCAGCTGAGTATGGACTGTAACTGTGAGTTAAGTAAAGCTCACAGTAACTGTTACTCCAGTAACTGTGGACTAAGTAAAGCTTTCCTTCCTTCATTTTGGGTGTCTGGTATTTGTCCCAGCAACGAGAGAAGAGTAACTAAGAAACTTTTTGAGCTTTGCTCTGGCCTCACTTTAAAGTCTTGTTGGTTGACTGGTGAGATAGCTCAGTGGATTAAGCACCTGCTTTGGCAAGTGCAGGAACCAGGGTTCAATCCCAGGGACCACATGCTCTGCTAGCCCCGCCCCTGGGCATGCTGAGCCAGCAACCAAAGAGTCTAGGCATGGTGGCACCTGCCTGTAATTCCAGCATTGGGGAGACTGAAAACAAGAGGATCACTATGAGCCCAAGCTACATAGTGAAACATTATACCAAATACAAAAAGAAAAGGAAAAAGAAAAAAGAAAGAGTAGCTATATCAAATAGTTGAGATAGGCTATGCCATCTAGGTTAGGTAAATTTGCTCTAGTATTTAAACAAAAATGAAGTCACCTAACTCTAACTAACAAAACATTTCTCAGAACACTAACAATGCATGTCTCAGAACGTATTTCTCACTAAGCAATACATGCCCATACGTGGATAGCTGAAAATGCATACCATACAGAAAGTGACAAAGTATTAAATAATCAGGGATATATTGGATGACTGTCATGCAAAGGAATAGAATTGCCAGACATTTGGTCAAACATGTTCTGGGCACATGTGGTGTTTCTGGATGAGATGAACATGTGAATCGATAGACATGGCAAAGCAAATGTTTTAGAAGGATGCGAGAGGGTCTCATTCAACCAACTGAAGTTACAAGTAGAACTAAGAGGGAAAGGAGCCCCTCTTGCCTTGCCTGCCCTGTGCTGGGACAGCCATTTACCCCTCCCTGCTTTTGATCTTGAATGCAACCATCAGCTCTGCTAGGGTCTCGAGTCTGCCAGCTGCCCTAGAACTTGGGCTACCAGCTCTTGCGGCTCTCTGGTCCCTGGGCTGCACTGCTGGCCCACCCAAGGCTCTGGCCTGCCACCTGCATATTCCACATGTCGTCCTATAGAATCACATGCACCAATTCTTGATGATAAATCTCATACATATTTATGTTATATATGCAGATATAAAATTTACAAATGAATCTAATATGTGAGATTTTCCTTTCACTGTACAACTCTAACATAGCAGGTATTCACATTATCTGCAAATAATGAAAGCTGTATATTTTCTTTTTTTTTTTTTTTGCAGGACTGGGGTTCAAACTCACAACCTTGTACTTGCCAGGCAGGCATTTGTGCCACAGAGCTATCTCTGCAGCCCCTATATTTTCTAATTCAATAATTATGCTTCTCTTACACTGGCTAGTGCTCTCAATATGAAGAACTGCAGTTATTGTCTTACTCTGAGTTTAAAGGAAAAACATAATTTAAATGACTAATCACTAAATGCAATATTTTGTTGGCTTTAGTATATAATTCTGTCAGGTTAAAGACAATCTCGAGATTGCTGAACTTTTAAAATTATGAATGAACATTAGACATTATCAAATGCTTTTCTGCATCCATTTAGATAATCATGCTTTCCCTTTAATCTGTTAATGCAGTGGATTACATTAGTAGACTCTTAAGTCATTAATCTGCTAAATAGCATTTTTGGGACAAACAGGACATTTTTATAGCATTTTTGTGTATGCAGTTTGCTAATGGCAGGCTAGGCTTTTTGTATCCGTGCTCCTCCGTCTGGCCTGTAAATTTTATTTCTTACTGTAGCTATGTATTAGGCTCATAAAATGCATTGTCTAATGTTTTATTTTCTACTCTGTAATGCTTTGTGAAGAGCCATATTTTGCAGTATATGCTGTGCACTGCGTTTGCTTGGTGTCATGTGGAAGGTTTTTTGGTTTCATGGGATTTTTTTTTTTCTCCAGCACATTAATATTTTACACTCAAAGTGAGAACATCCACATGGAGCAAACTGCATAGCTGAGAGCAACACAACGTGTGAAGAGACCTGTGCTTGCTGGTCCTCCAGCTCTGGTACCGCTTCCCTCTGGGGACACCTGCTTCCTCCCAGAAGACCCTGTGGTCTTTTGCTGTTTGTGGTGCTGAGGGTCGGACCCAGGGCCGGCCTCGTACCCGCCTCTGAGCTCTGCCTCTAGGTGTGGCTGTTACATTTCACTAGGACTGTGGATTTCACAAATGTTCAGCTTCCAGATCTGCTGACAGCTCGTGGATCTGTTCCAGTTTTATTCTCCTCATAGCCCTGGTTGTTTATCTGGAATTTTACACAACATGTGATTTTCAAGAATACATACTTGGTGCTCCGGCACAAACAGCCGTGTTCATTGCGTGATATTTCCTTTCTTTTTTTTTTTTTGGCTGGACCAGGGGTTGAACTCAGGCCCTTAAGCTTGCCAGGCAAGTGCTTATTCCACTGAGCTATCTCCCTAGCCCCCATTGTGTGATAATTATGTGCCTACAGCTGGACTCTGTGTCACGGTTGCTCCTTCTGCCTGGTAGACGTCAACATTGTTTTATCAAACTCTTCACTTAGATCTCTGCCAAAATGTCATGGATCACAGAGGCGCTCTGAGTCAGCTGGAGAGCCACAGCCAGGGGCGGAGCCGCACGCTGCCTCCTACGTGTGAATGCGTTAGCTCAGGTGCGTCAAAGCCCTAATGTGAGAGCCACAGACCTAGAAATCCAAGGATAAAACATAGGCGCAAATTCCCATGACTTTGGGTTTGCAATACATCCTGAGGTGCAACACTAATTGTGCAAGAAATAAAAGAAAAATACATTTGAACTTCACCAAAATTTAAAACTTTTGTGTATCAAAGTACATTATTAAGAAAATGAACATACATCTCATTGAATGGGCTAAAATATTTACAGTTCATACATCTAGTAAGGACACAGCATCTAGAAGATATAAACACATCTTACAAGTCACCAAGAAGACAAAAAAAAAAAAAATTGGAAAGAGTTAAAGGGCCAGGGAGATAGCTCGATGGAATAAGTGCTTGCCTGGCAAGCACAAGGTACTGAGTTTAATCCTTGGTACCTCAAAAATAAATAAATAAATACATAAATAAATAAGTAAATAAATAAATAAATAAAATAAAAGAATCAAAGATGCTAGGCATACTGGCACACTCCTGCAATCCCAACATTCAGGAAGCTGAGGCAGGAGGACTGCCCCCGAGGTCTAGACCAGCCTGGGTGCATAGCAAGACCCTGTCCCAGGAAAACAGAAACGGGATGAGTGTCAAAGGATCTGAATAGTCATTTCTTCAAAAAGACACACAAATATTAAAAGCACATAAGAAGATGCTTAACATCATTAAATAATTAGCAAAAGGCAAACAAAAACCTCAGTGAAAGGTAGCTTCACATACCAGGCAGCTGATGATGGGCGAGGCTCAGGTGGGCAGCAGGCATCCTGCGGGGTAGCTTCCAGGATGGCTGCGGACCTACCAGGCCAGCGGCAGATTGCGCTGACATCTGAGGGACCTGGCTGGCAGCCTGCGTGTGGCTCTTCGCTCCTCTAGAAACAAGATGTCCCTCAGTGTTTTAGCCCAGCAAGTCCTGTGACACTCCACGCACAAGTAGAGCACGTCCCGGGCCCTTAACTAGAGCGAGCTGGGACACACACACACACACACACACAGTCTGCCACGAGCAGCCTTTCTGAGTTGAAGGACCACTGAGTCATGGAGCTGCAGCTTCAGTGTTCACTTGCTGCCATCTGGGACATGCCTGCCTCCTGTGAAAGCTCTGTATGTGTGGGTGCCCTCCCTGCCTCAGCAGACTGAGGCAAACTGTTAGCCAGGGCCTGCCTGCTACAGCTACCCTGCTTTGGTGGGGGTGCAGGGAAGTCAGAACGCTGCACCCTGTGGGCAGGGACACGATTCTGCTCAGCTGCTCCCTGAAAGCAGGGGTGAAAGTGTAGCCTTGTGGTGGAGCACGTGGTCAGCATGCCTCAGGGGCAGGATTCCATGCTCATTGGGGTGGGGAGGAGAAGGGGAAGAGAGGAGGAGAGAGATAGGGAAAGGGGGGAGGGAGGCAAAGGGAGGAGGGGAGGGTAAGGGAAGGAGAAAGGGGGAGGGAGGGAGAGAGAAAGAGAGAGAGAGAGTGTTATGCTATGATCAGAAATTTCATTCCTAGGAATATATACAACAATGTTGAAGGGCCGGCAAGATAGAACAGCAGACTAAGTGCTTGCCTTGGCAGGCGCAGGGACCAAGGTTCGACCCCCTGTCCCACATGCCATGCCGACCCTGCCCCTGGGGCACATTGAGCTGGCAACAGAGCCCAGGCATGGTGGCGCATGTCCTGTAATCCCAGAGCTGGGGAGGCTGAAAACAGAAGGATCACTACAAGTCCAAGCTGCATAATGAGATCCTGTACCAAATATATACATAGAAAAAAAAGCAAGTTGAAAATGGGTACCCAAGCAAATGTTTATACACACATAGACAAAAGATGAAAACAGCCCAAATGTCCCTGGGTGGATGCTGGATAAACAAATTGGGATGTTAAGCATGAAATGATATTTCATATGGTAAAATATGATTCTGCCACAGCAGGAGTGGAGCACTGATGTGGGCTGCAGGGTTTTCAAAACCACCGTGCTAGGTAAAAGAGGTGACACAAAAGGCGACACATGGTACAGTTTCACTTCACTTAGATGAAGTATTTAGAGGAAATAAAATGAAAGAAGGTAAATCCACAGAGAGCGGAAGCAGATTAGGGCTGGCTCCACGGAGGGCTTTAGGAAAGGCCGTCCCCGTCTTCCTTGGTCACAGAATCCACCCAGGGAGCCATCTGGCTCCAGGTTTCTCTTCGTTGGGAGTTTTTTTTTTTTTCTTCTATTGGTCTGCTCAGATTTTTTATTCCTTTGTGAGTCAGGCTTCATAGTCTCTGTGTTCCCAGAAACTTGTTCATTTTATCTAGGTCGTCCAGCTTGTTAGCAGCACGCTTACTATTCTAACCATGAACTACTCACTGCTACCTGGGAACCCTCTATAGTTCTGGAAGTGAGAGCGTAAGATCTATACTTTCATTTTGGGCTTTAGCACAGAGAGCCCCAGTCAGGAAAATAATGACAACACTTTGGGCTGGGCTGTAGCACAGGGGTTGAATGTTTCCAGCACTTTGGGCACTGGGTTTAGCTCCCAGTGCCAGAGGCTAAGCCCTTCCTGGGAGGCCTGGCGAGCAAACACCAAGTAGACTGAATAGTGACCATAGTGACCATAGTGGCGGTAGTGACCATAGCGACCATAGTGACCATAGCGAACAAAGTGACCATAGCGACCTTAGCGACCATAGAGACCATAGTGACCATAGTGACCATAGCGACCTTAATGACCATAGAGAGCATAGCGACCATAGCGATCATAGCAACCATAATGACCATTTCAAATGTTTTCACCATTTATTTTGGGTTTTGTTTACTAAAACTGAAAATTTTACCTTTTAACTAGAGTTTAGTTCAATTGCACTTATTTTAATTACTGATATATTTCAATTTAGCTCTTTCATCTTATTTTTTTCCTTTTTTAAAATTCCTTGCCTTTTCCATGTTTTAAGATCTTTTTACTAGCCCTATGGGGTGGTGTACTCCCGAAATTCCAACACTCTAGGAGACTGAGGTAGAGGATCCCAAGTTCAAGTCCAGCCTGGGAAACTTAGTGGCTTGTGTGACTTTCTCTTGAAATTAAAAAAATAAAAATTGCCGGGTGTGGTGGTGCACGCCTGTAATCCCAGCATTTGGGAGGCTGAAGGAGGAGGATCTGTGTGAGTTCAAGGCCAGCCTGGGCTACAAAAATGAGCTGAAGGCCAGCCTGAACTGCATAGTGAGACCCTGTCTCAAAAAAGACAAAAAAATAACAACAAAAAATTTAAAAATAAAATAAAATAATAAAAATGGCTTAGCTCAGTGCAAAGGCCCTGCGTTCAATCCCCAATCACACACACAGACACACACACACACACACACACCGCATAGGAACTAATTCACTCTGTCATACCAGCTTTCATGCTGTGAGCACTGCATCTCTGGCCTGTCACACTAGGGCCCCTTTTTTTTTTTTTTTAAGATTTATTTTATTTATTTAATGTTCTGGCTGGCTCAGCCTGCCCTGTGGGGCTGGCACAGCATGTGGTGCTGGGGATTGAACCACGGTCCCTGTCGTTGCCTAAGCTGGTGCTCTAGACCACTGAGCCATCTTGCCAGACCACTAGGCCCCTTCTTAAAGTCCCTACTGCCTCAACCACGCTGGGGCCTGAGCATCCAGCACACGTACCTTCGGGGACACTCGCCCCGTATCCAGCATACAGCCTGGCTATAAGGAGTCAACACAAACTTGGGTGGATGAAAGAGCTCAGCTATTTTCTCTGAAGGTTCCAGAGGGCCCGAGTCTCTAGAATCTGAATGCGGTTTCCCTGTGTTGAGATTAAAGTGTCTGCAGACTCAAACTCCTCAAGGGCAGACTCGTTTCCAGGCCTTTTCCAAGTCTTCAAGCTGTATGCCTTGGCTTGAGATTTCTTTGGGTGTCTTTAAAACTGTCCCTTAACGTCTTCAGCCTTTCCCTGTGTCCCAAGAACTTCATGACAGGATGCCTGCCTGGGCGACCCAGGATTTTCTCACCATCTCAAGATTCTTAATCTGATCTCATCTGCAAAGGCCCATATGCCATAGATCACATGTCGTGGAGATCAGGACTTGAGCAGATGTGGGGCTGTGTTCAGTCCTCTGCTGGGTGCCTGCGATCCCAGCACCTGGGGGCTCCAGCCTGGGCTGCCCCGTGAGTTTAGGGCCAGCTGAAACCATGCACCAAGACTTGGCCTCACAGTAAATAAATAAATAAATAAATAAATTCATTAAAAGAAAGAAGAAAAATTTCCCACCCCTGTATAGACTTCATTGCATGTCTGGGATGACTTCCTTGAGATTCATTGTATGGTCTTTCCCACTTTGATTTCTCTAATTATGAGGAAAGCTTGTGTTCTGGCTAAAGGTTTTCCTAGTAAACAAAACAAACAAAAACAAAAAACAAAAATCAATATCTCTGAGCAAGGAGTACTCTGCTATCTAATAAAGACTTTTTTAAAGAAATGAAAAGATTCTCAAATATATTTCGTTCTTGAAACTCCTTATTACCCCATGAGAAGACAAAAGCACAGCCTTCCTAAACATGTTTGTAGTTCATTAAAGTATTTTGATTTTTTTTTTTTTGTCTTTTTGAGACAGGCTCTCACTATGCAGTTCTGACTGGCCTTGAGCTCACTTCCGTAGCCCAGGCTGGTCTCGAACTCACACCAATCCTCCTGGCTCAGCCTCCCAAATGCTGGGATTACAGTAGTGCGACACCACACTGGGCTTATACTTTGATTTCTAAATGGAGTCAATTCCTCCATTAATCAAAATTTGGAGCCCTAATTTTTATGTTCATGTTGACCCTCCCATCAGTGCTAACCTCAAACAATAAAAAGCTAGAAGGAAAATTGAAAATCTTTAAACTGCATTCAGTTCATTCAGCCGGCCATTAGGGCCTCTATTATTTAGGGTAAAATTCAGATTTGATCAAGTCACTGTAAGGGTTTCGTTTTGCAAACAACCCTCCTCTGTGTATGTCACCTTACAGACGAGGGCAACTGTGCCATGTGTCATTTAGGAAGAAATAGGCATTTTTGCTTGAGATGGGGTTTCACTGTGTTGCCCAACCTGGCTTCAGATTCAAGACTCTCCAGCCTCAGCCTTCCATGGCTGGGATACAGATACAAGCCTAGGCTACTACATTCAGCTTAGACACATATTTTAATATACATTGTTATGGTTTGTATCTAGTTGTTCCCTCAAAGCCTCATGTAAATCATGGGGCTGTCAAGCACACGACTGGAGGGGCAGGGCCAGAGGACCAGGGAGGAGCTTTAGGGGTGGGGCCAGTGAGGTGTGGAACCATTAACCTGACAGTAGGCGCTGTCAGATGCTCCCCTCCCCCCTCCGCCTGGTGGCCTCTCTTAGAAGTATGGAGCAGATCATGCTGGACACGGCAGCGCCCCAGCCTCTCCTTCAGGCTCTGCAGAGTGGAGGCAGTGACTTGAAACCTCCTGGAACTGTGAGCTAAATAAACCTTTGCTTCCCTAAGCTTGCATGTTGGGTATTTGTCCCAGCAACGACAAAACAGTAACTAAGACACACATTCTGATTAATACTGTCTTTGATAGGTTTCTTCTAAGCTTGCTCAGCTTGCTGTGAGCCCTGAGGACTTCGTGTTTCAATAGTTGTGGTACTTTGCAGCTGTCAGTGTGTGTGTGTGTGTGTGTGTGTGTGTGTGTGTGTCTGTGTGTGTGTGTGTGTGTCTGTAGCAACAGCCCTGCTTCTTTGGCTATTCTTCATGCTTGTGAAGTTCACCAAGCCAACAACTCTGGCTCAAGCTAGGCTAAAATCAGCCAATTAGCAGCTAAATGCAGGGCAGGGTTCTCCTTTGATTCTGGACTGGAACAAAAAGCTGTTTGGGGGCCCCTGAGGCAGCTTGGAATGGGCATTGATTTGATTGGCCAGGATCGCACAATGCAATGCCTGCAACTCGGCCTCATAACCCTGTTACCAGTTATTGTTTCCTCCAAGCAATTAAGGTTAGATGAGGTAGAAGTGTGGTGCTCTCGTGTGGGAAAGGCCGTGTGAGAGCACACGAGCCAGCGACCTTCCTTCATGAGTCAGGAAGACAGGGCTCAGCCAGGCCCCCACAACAGCGGAACCTCTTCTGTGCCTTGGAGCTGCCTGAGAAGGTGGGTTTCTGTCCTTCAAGCCCTCGACACATGGTGTGCGGTTGTGGCAGCCCAGGTGACCAGGCCACCGTGTCTGGGTCATGGAGTCAGCAGGCCCTTCTCTGGGCTGATTTAACTGTCGTCCTCAGTAGCTTGCAAAAATTCTGTGCTCCCATAGGGAGTCCGCTGTTCTAGAGTATTGCCAGGCTGCCAGGCAGTGTGGCGTGCCATCAGGTGTCCCCAGTGGGCTGTTCCTCTGCGGGGGCAGGCTGGGAAGTCCCTGGCTCTCCAGGCACAGCTTGGGATGACCGGGGCGAGGTCTGCAGTTCCCTTTCCTCCAGACTCTGAGCCTTTTCTGTGCATGTAATCCTTGCAGTCCTGCTGGCCTGTGCCCCCGCCATGTGCTAGAACTTTATTTTTTGCACAGAATTTGTAGCTTTTCTTCAGATAAAGAAGTAGGGAGTGGGTGAAATGCAGTGGCATGGCAAAGTGTGCAAAGCTTTGGGTGGTGAAGTTGCAGCGCTTCCTGATCGTTTGCTGAGGGCAGTTGTGCAGATGCCCTTCACAACTGGTACTGAGAGGGTGGGTATGGTGAGTGGCTTCACTCGATCCTTGCACCCTTCTCCCTTCCTGCCCACCCCCCCGCCCCCGCAGTCACTGGGCCACCTGGTGGTCACAGCGCCATCTGGTGCTGTGTAGCTCAAAAAACAAATCCTTGCAGCAAACAGTCACACAGTAGATGACCTCTGGTCAGCCCTTGGAGGGGCAGAGGAGGCCTTGGGGGACCTCAGAGGGGTATGACATGGCCTGTTGGTGTGCCCACTGCCACAGTGGGTCCATGGCTGCCCTCCCTGTGTGAAGGTGCTGCGAGGGCCAAGGGCAGGGGGGCAGGGTGTGGAGAGGCTTCCTTCTGTATGCATGCTTCACATTTGTCCACATGGGACTCTCAGGAAGGGATCAGCGGGGTGTCCTAAGGCATAGGGACAATGCAATACACCCCAATTCCCTCACAACACGTGTTCCCACCAAAGGGAGGGGGCTGTGGTACAGTACTCCTCAGCCAGCTTCCGGACATTTGGAACTAGCCAGTCAGGATCATATAGCTTTTCAATTAGCAGTGGAATACCATCTTGTCACTACTTTTAAAAAATGAGCATTATGGGGAGAGAGAGAGACTCTGTGTGTGTTCATGTGCGTGTGCATATGTGCGTGTGTGTGTGTGTGTGTGTATGTGTGTGTGGCATAAGACCTAAGTTTAGCAGATAAAAGTCCATGAAGACACTGAGGACAGCAGCCCTGGGACTGTCTTCTTGGAGAAACCTCTGGAGCTGCAGAGGTGGAGAAGTGAGGGCTGCTGAGCCTTTGTGCCCGCAGGTGGTCCAAGCTGAGCAGCCTTGGTGGAATCACCTTCCTGTTTGTGTTCCATGCTCCGGCTTCAGTGCCCGGGCCTGTGCATGGGGCCGTCAGCTGCAATGTGGCTTCTTCCCTCCTCAGCCTCTGCACTGCCTTCTCTCAGGTCTCTCCTCTCCTCGGCTTGCTGCCCCTCTGGGCCCTCTTCTGCTCTGCCCCCCAAGGTCATGTCAGGGTTCTTGGGGTCCATCCTCACCTTCTGTCCACCCAAGTGAGTGAACCCGTCCTGTGGCTTGGAATCCTGCACCACTGCTGATGCTGTTTCAGCTTTATCCTGGCCTCTGGCCTCAATTTCTGACTTGCGAACCCAACCAGGACTTGAGCCCCCCTCTGTCGTCCCCCCCGCCCCCTCAGGTCTATGCTGCGCTGCTCAGCTTTCCCTAGTCTGCACTCTTGGTTTCTGTCCTGCCTCACCCACTCAGCCCGGCCCCTGGCCATGGGCAGCATGAAGCCTTCCGCTCCCTCCTCCTCAGACCCAGCTCTTTCCCAGGCCCACAGCCTGCACACTTTGCCCTCTCCCACCCCAGCCCCTGATCACTGCAGCCGAGGCCCTGTGAGTCTCACTCTGACTCGGCCTCCCAGTGTTCTGCCTTCCACCCCAATCTGTGTCCTGCCTTCCTGCAGAGAGGGGCATCAGGGCTATGTGAGCCCCCCTGCAGGCCCCTGTGATGCCACTGTGCCCAGTTTGCAGACGTGTGCAATGCCCTACAGCATCTTTGTGTCCTGCCCTCCTTCCCCTGTCCTGACTCCCGCTAGTGCTCTCCTAGGACCTGTGGGTGCAGAGGGGCTAGCGGGTGGCACATTTTCTGCTTGCCTTCTCTGCCAGGAGGGCCCAATCCTCTCGGTCATCCTAATCTGGCCATTAGTGGAGCCCAAGCTGGCTCAGACCTCCCTTCTGCAGCTGGCTAATCCCTGCTGCTGGAAGTCACCACTTGTCCCTGAGGTGCCCTCTGTTCCCTGCCACAGGAGAGCCCAATCAGGCCTCAGGCAGGAGCGGGGCACAAGGGACTTCTGGCCAGATCCCCTCACCTTTGCCCGGAGGTGCGGGAAGCCAGTCCAGATAGGCCCACTCCTCTGCTTTGGACCCCAAGCCAGGGACATCAGGATAGCACATCAGGGCCCAGCACCAGCTGCCAGAGCCCAGAAGCTGCAGCAGCTGCAGAAGCTGGTGTCTCCAGGCTCCACCAAGGGCAATGTGGACTGGTGGTTCTCCTCCACTCGGGATGGCTGCGTGACTTGGGGCAAATGGAGTCACTCCTCAGGGTTCCATTTCCCTTATGTGCAGAAATGGAGTTGACCGGAAGGGACACTTGTGACCCCCGAGGTCAGGGTCTGCACTGCCTGCCCAGCCTTGCTCTGACTGCACCTGCCGGCCACTCAGGCTCTACCCTGTCACTTCATCCACGGGCCTGCTGCACGCTGTGTGGGGCACGCTGTGCCGCAGAAGAAAGCTCCAGAGACCTGACAGAAACCAATCGGTCCATGGGCTGGAGAGACGGAGAGAGGGGCGAGGGCGAGAGAGACTCAGAGTTAGAGGTCAGAGAGACAAAGCCAGGTAGGAGATAGCAGGTAAAGGACAGGGGCAGAGGAATCAAAGACTTGGAGTCAGAATTACATAGAGAAGGCATCAGAGACAGGATCTGGGTCAGACACAGCGAGCACCAACCAACGGGAACAGGCCCCAGAGTATACAGTGCGAGGGCGGGCAGCTGAGGGGGAACCCGCACCGCCACGAGGCGTCAGGAGGGGTCCCCGCCCCATCCTCAGGCGCCCCACCCCTCTCCAGCCCTTAAATCCTCAGCTCCGGCTTCTGGGTGCCCCAGAACTATCCCCGAGGCGCAGCGCCCAGCGCAGGTGAGCGCGCTCCGGAGCCGAGCGGCGGGGCCCGGAAAGGAGGCTCGGACTTCCCCGCGCGCCTCGCTCACCCTCCGCAGGATCCGCGGGGACGCCCGGGCGGACGCCTGGGAAGACGCCCGGGCCCGCGGAAGCCCAAGCCATGGCGCTGGCGACGGCGCGGGCGCGGGAGCGGCTGCTGTTCCTGGTGCTGGTGACCGGGCTGTTGCGCTCGGGCGCGGGCGCGGGCTCGGTGCGCCTGGCCGGCGGCCTCACGCTGGGCGGGCTGTTTCCGGTACACGCAAGGGGCGCCGCGGGCCGGGCGTGCGGGCAGCTCAAGAAGGAGCAGGGCGTGCACCGGCTCGAGGCCATGCTGTACGCGCTGGACCGCGTGAACGCCGACCCCGCGCTGCTGCCTGGCGTGCGCCTGGGCGCGCGGCTGCTGGACACCTGCTCGCGGGACACCTACGCGCTGGAGCAGGCGCTGAGCTTCGTCCAGGCGCTGATCCAGGGCCGCAGCGACGGCCACGAGGCGGTGCGCTGCCCCGGGGGCGCCCCTCCGCTGCGCGCCGCGCCCCCGGAGCGGGTGGTGGCGGTCGTGGGCGCCTCGGCCAGCTCCGTATCCATCATGGTGGCCAACGTCCTGCGCCTGTTCGCGGTGAGCCCCGGGCGGGCCCCTTCTCGCCCTCAGTCGGGCGGGGACGTTCGAGCTCATTCCCTCTGGAAGCCCCTTCCTGCTAGCTCTGGCTCACATTGAGCACTGGCCTAGGGCAGGGAGGCACGGCTGCAGCTCCCGCAGGCTGGAGCCCTCGGGATATGCACTCACGCACCACCGTGTAGAAGCTGGACTCTCTGAGTAATGAGGAGCTTTGAGTTTTCCGTGGAACCAGCACCAGTTTTCCAATGACAACTGGGACTTGACCCCAGCTCCCCTGAAGGATGGATAGGTCCGCAGGTCCGGGCCGCTCCCTCTTTTGGCCTTTTAACTCGATTTGAAAATTTGCTTTTAATCTTCTCCCGGGGAAGTCTACAAGAGGCCCCTGGGGCCAGGCTGGGCTCCTGGAGCTGCTGCAGCTTTTGGTCTGAAAGCACAGCCCGGGCCTGAAGCTCCATCTCCTGGCCACGTGGCTGTGACACCGCAGCGCCTTCCCCGAGTTGCGAGATGCGTGGGGCTGTGGAGAAAATGAAACTCAGTGCTGCAGAGTAGCCACCGGCTGCTGAGCGAGGAAGCACCCCACCCCCCACCCCCGACCCGTGAAAGCACCTTTCTCTGCCCTCTCCCCTTTCCCCTCTTTCTTTGGCTTTCTCTTCTTTCTTTCCTGCGTCCTGGCCCTTCTTGGTGAAGGAAGCTCACAGCTCCTGGTCCCTCCAGAATGTATCCTTCCTTCTTTGTCTTTTTAAACGCTCCGTCTGTGGCTGCAGGTTGGACACACGGTAGACACACTCGTGTATGCACACAGACAGGGCTGGGATCACCTCTGCCTGTGCCTCGGCTCTTACCGGTGTCACCAAGTGACTCCCATTCTCTTCTCAGCCTGGGCTGCTCCCCACCTGCTCCCACTTGCTCTCCGCCTCCACCCCATCCCCTCTCCCCCTAGATGGGCTCAGCTCTCTTAATCCCACTGCTCCTCTCTCTAATGCACAAAGATGAAGCCTAGTTTCAGGCAGACCTCTGTGTTGCCCTGGACTGGACAAGGTGTGAGTCTGGCACCAGTTCCAGCTCCGAGGCCCTGGGGCTGATACTGACCCCCGTGGAGGGAAGCGGGAAAACCTGTTTCCTTGGGACCCCCAGGATGACCATCTCTTTCCTGGGGCGACACACGCGTAGCACTTAGATTGGCTGCAGGCTGGCACCTGCCCCTCCCTGGTCCCCAGTGCCCCTGTTGAGGATGCCACCTGCACAGTGGTGTTACGTGGCCCTGCCCTTGCCCTGGACCTTCCTGCCTTTCATAAACAGCAGCCGTTCCCCACCCTGCCTAGCCTCGTGTGAGGCCCCAGATGCCCTGATCTGGATCTGTCCCCTCTGGCCCAGTGCTCTCCCCAGGCTCCTGGGTCCCAACTCCCCACTGCCCTACTTCCCTAGAGTCTCTGACCCCCACCCATAGCCCAGCTGTCCTTCCTGCCCCAGATACCTCAGATCAGCTACGCCTCCACTGCCCCAGAGCTCAGCGATGCCACACGCTACGACTTCTTCTCCCGAGTGGTGCCGCCTGACTCCTACCAGGCCCAGGCGATGGTGGACATTGTGCGGGCACTTGGATGGAACTACGTGTCCACACTGGCCTCTGAAGGCAACTATGGCGAGAGCGGCGTGGAGGCCTTCGTGCAGATCTCCCGCGAGGCCGGTGAGCTAGTGAGGGGATGTGAGCTGGCCATGGGATGGAGGGCGGGGCAGTGGGTGCTGGGGGTGTTCAGGCTGTCTTTGTCCTTGCCCTGTGGCAAAGTAGGGCCCAGGCAGGAGTTAAACCTGCTGGACCCTCAGCCATACTCGGGTGCTACTCAGGCTGCAGCAGGGACTGTATGGTGGTGGCTGGGGATGTAGGCCGAGAGCTGACTGTGACGCCCCCGACACCAGGAGGGGTGTGCATTGCTCAGTCCATCAAGATTCCCAGGGAACCAAAGCCCGGTGAATTCGACAAAGTGATCAGGAGGCTCATGGAGACGCCCAATGCGCGCGGCATCATCATCTTCGCCAACGAGGATGACATTAGGTGGGCAGGCACTGATCCTGACTCATTGCAGCCTGGCTCCTCTGCCTCTCACCCGAAGCTTTTTCTGCTGGCATGCTTCAGTCTGTAGAGTTACTCCAGGCTTCATCTGGAAGCCCAAGTCAAGTTTTATCATCATGGGGAGAGAGGCCCTGTAGGCCACCTGCGTGCAGGAAGTGAGCTGTCAGGGATAGCTGGGGCAGGGACAGTACAGAGGGCAGGAGACTGAGCACCTAGCCCCTGAGCCAGCTGTCGCTCTGTGGCCATCCTGGGAGTTGCAGTGACCCCAGTGGAAGTAGGTGTGACTTCGGACTGGCTGAGTGATTTATAAAAAAGGGGAGGAGTTTATTTGGCTTTCAGTTTTAGAGGCTGAGGGTCCAGCATGTCCCCGGCTATGATGGGGCCCCTGGGATGCATCACTATTCAGCAGATGGTGTCATGGCAGGGGTGAGAGAGAGGGGAAAACACATGGCAGGTCAGGACCTCACTGGGATGGACCTGATCCGGGTCCCTGGAGAGCCCTGCACACTCAGCCACCTCACAGGAGGCCCAGTGCCTCCTGGCATAGCTGTACTGTGGACGGAGCTCCTGACACATGAGTCTTTCATGGATAAAAGTAAATCTGTGAGGCCAGCAGGAGGCCAGCATGTGGGCAGCCTAGGCTAGGGGAAGGCCAGGGAGGGAGTCTTGAGTGCTCTATACACACCCCACCTGTTCTGAAAAACGGGGCACTGCTGAATGATGGGGAGGGAATGGGCAGTGGCTAGGACTAAAGGGGAGGGCCCCGGCCCCCCCCACCCCTTAATTCCCTCTTCTCGCTCTTGCCAGGAGGGTCCTAGAGGCGACACGCCAGGCCAACCTGACTGGCCACTTCCTGTGGGTTGGCTCAGACAGCTGGGGATCCAAGACGTCGCCCATCCTGAGCCTGGAGGATGTGGCCATGGGGGCCATTACCATCCTGCCAAAAAGGGCCTCCATTGATGGTGCGTCCAGGACTGCCCTGCCCTGCCCTTGCGCTTCCTAGCAGCCCCTTGGGGAGGCCCAGTGTTTATATCTATGTGGTTCATGTCACAATCTGGGTTCTGCTGGGTCTCTGGCCAGTGACCGGGTCCCTCCAGGCAGGGTCTGAATGAGTGGTGAGGAGGAAAGTACAAGAGGACAGGGTCCAGGCCTGGGTTTTGTTTTTTAATTCTATACATCTAGTTTTTATTTTACCAAAGCCACTCTGAGCTGAAGAGCGGGACTGATCTGGCCAGGACCCACCTGCGGGAGGGCAAGGAGGCCTGCTGGGCCCCGTCCCCACACCCCCTGCCCAGGCTTCACAGTAGGCTGCTTGTTTTCCCGAAGACCTGCCCTGCAGAGGTCTTGGTCTGCTCAGGGCCATAAGCCCAGAGCTGTGGAAGGACGAGTTCTTCCCTTGGGCTCCTCCCTCCTCTGGGTGGTAGACGTGCTGAAACCTGTCCTTTAGCTGCCTCAGTTAGTGACAGATTGGATTGAGAATGGCTTTAGCAAGAAAGGCATTTCACCACCAGACAAGGCCTGGAAGTGGCCGATTCCAGGGACAGGGCAATGAGTCTGCAGTGTTGTCCAGGCCCTGGGCCCTGTCTTCTGAGCCCTATGCTCTGTGGTTGTTGAGCCTTTGTGCTTTTGGCCACAGTTGTGCAAGGTGGATGCCACAGCTCCACCCATTCCATCTTTACAGCAGCATCCTAACCAGGAACAAAGTGGCAGGGATTAAAAAAAAAAGTCCTTCAAGTGCAGGGCCGAGCTTGCATCCTGATGCAGATTCCACCCTGGCATTCCCTGCCAGCTTTGAGTTCACAGTGCAGGACTTAGGGCCACTCCTGGGTGCAAAGCAAGCAGCTGACAGGACAGGGCCGGGTGGTGGTCACTCTCTCCCTCTTCTTGCCTCCCAGGCTTTGACCAGTACTTCATGACTCGCTCCCTGGAGAACAACCGCAGGAACATCTGGTTTGCCGAGTTCTGGGAAGAGAACTTCAACTGCAAGCTGATGAGCTCGGGTAGCCAGGCCGATGACTCCGCCCGCAAGTGCACAGGTGAGGGCCACCCAGGACAGCGTGGCAGGCTGGGAGGAGGGTGGGCCGGCCTGGCGCGTGGGGGACAGAAACACTTCCTCCGGCATCCCCAGGACAGGCGAGGAACGCATCGGCCAGGACTCTGCCTACGAGCAGGAGGGGAAGGTGCAGTTTGTGATTGACGCCGTGTACGCTATTGCGCATGCGCTGCATAGTATGCACCAGGCGCTGTGTCCGGGACACTCGGGGCTGTGCCCGGCGATGGAGCCCACAGATGGGCGGACCCTGCTGCAGTACATCCGGGCGGTCCGCTTCAATGGTGAGCTAGCAGAGCCAGCGCTGTGCCCTGCAGTAGAGCGTGAAGCGTGCTGTGCGTCAGGTCTGTTCTGTTCGGTCACGGTTCTTCAGGAACTGTACTGCTCCTATGCTCACCAAGTGTTTGTGAACCACCGTCCTCCGCTGTGCTGCCTGCCACAGGATTCCCTGCATTTTGCTCCCGACCAGCTCCACAATGTTTTTCATCTTGCAAAACTCTGTGGCCGTCCAAAACAGCAGCTCCTTCCCAGCACGTGGTGGCCTCCAGCCTGCCCCCGGCTCTACAAAGTTCTCCACTCTAGGAGCCTCCTTTGAGTACAGCACTGGAGATTTTGTGACTGGCTTTTTAGTTTATGTAGTGCTCTAAAGGCTAACTGTGACAGGCATCCGAGTTTCCTTTCTCAGGATACGTGTACTCCCCTGTACGTCAGAACGCGTCTGCCCGCCTTTCAACCACGTGCAGCCACTGGGCGGCTGTGGCCGTTGTGTGAACGACGCGGCACTGAATGTGGAGGCCAGATACCTTGCTAAGTCTATTTTTTAGGGTCTACTCCCAGGAGGGAATTGCCGGCTGAGCCAGTAGCTCCATTTTTAATTTTTCAGAAACCACTGCACTGTGTTTCACATTCCCAGCAGCAGTGCACATCCCTGGGGATGCTTGTGACATCGTCTCTTGGGTTTGAGGTGGCATAGCATGTGGTTTTCATTGGTGTTTCCCTGATGACCAGCATCAGGTATCCTCTCGTGACCCGACCTAATGCTGCCTTGGTCCCAGCAGGGTCTGGCAGCCTGCTTCTAGGAGGCCGGAGCTCTAGCTGCTAATGCCGGGATCTCCCCGCAGGCAGTGCCGGAACTCCGGTGATGTTCAATGAGAATGGAGATGCCCCAGGGCGCTACGACATCTTCCAGTACCAGGCGACCAACGACAGTGCCCACAGCGGCGGGTACCAGGCTGTGGGCCAGTGGGCAGAGGTGCTCAGGCTGGATGTAAGTGGTGCAGCCCCTCTCCGAGTGCAGCCAGCAGGCCTTGATTCCTGGCAGCAGGGCCACCCACCTGTCTCCCCCACCACAGATGGAAGCCTTGCTGTGGTCAGGTGACCAGCGCGAGGTGCCCGCGTCTCAGTGCAGCCTCCCCTGTGGCCCAGGGGAGCGGAAGAAGATGGTGAAGGGTGTGCCCTGCTGCTGGCACTGCGAGGCCTGCGATGGCTACCGTTTCCAGGTGGATGAATTCACGTGTGAGTCCTGTCCTGGTGACATGCGACCCACGTCCAACCACACGGGCTGCCGCCCCACGCCCGTGGTCCGCCTCACCTGGTCGTCCCCCTGGGCTGCCCTGCCGCTGCTCCTGGCCATGCTTGGCATCATGGCCACCACCACGGTGGTGGGCACCTTCGTGCATCACAACAACACACCCATTGTCCGCGCCTCAGGCCGCGAGCTCAGCTACGTGCTCCTCACCGGCATCTTCCTCATCTATGCCACCACCTTCCTCATGGTGGCGGAGCCTGGGGCGGCCGTGTGTGCAGCCCGCAGGCTTTTCCTTGGCCTGGGCACCACGCTTAGCTACTCTGCCCTGCTCACCAAGACTAACCGCATCTACCGCATCTTCGAGCAAGGCAAGCGCTCCGTCACGCCTCCGCCCTTCATCAGCCCCACATCGCAGCTGGCCATCACCTTCAGTCTCGCCTCCCTGCAGGTGGGGCTCTGGCTCTCTCTGGGCAGGCAGGTGCCTCTGGGCTGGCCTGGGCCCCAGGGGCTGTGCCGAGGTCTGTCCTCAGCTTTAAAAGTCAGAGAAGTGGTAGCCAGATGAGATGGCACACACTTGTACTCTAAGCATCCTGGGAGGCTGAGGCAGGAGGATGGCTGCCCCAACCAGGGCAGCTTGGAGAGACCTTATCTGAAGTAACAAAAAAAAAAAAAAAAAAAGGGCTGGGGAAGCAGCTCTGTAGTAAAGTGTGTGTCTAGGGGGCCCTGAGTTCCATCTTTGACTATAGGAAGTAGAGGAGAGGGCGTTTCTAGATTCACTCTTTGGTTTTGGCTTCTACATTAAGTAGCACTAAGGGCTGCAGGCAGCGAGCCCTTCTGTTCTAGACAGTGAGAACAGTGCATTAGGAGCTTCCTCTCAGCTGTCCAGTCCTCCAAGGACAGTGGGCCAGGAGGGCAGGCAGCCTGCACACTGTGCTACTGCTCCCCAGCACCCCGAGGTTCCACAGCTTGAGCCGCCTATGAGATGGGGCAGGCTGTGTGGGGCCAAACCTCTGTGGGTGGAGGATCTGTTCCCGAGGGTGCGCCCAGGCCTGGAGAGGCAGGGTAAAGCAATGTGGAGAGGGCCATGGAGTGAGTCCCCCTGTGTGCTGCCTGCAGCCAGATGTGGTGCGGCCTTGGGATTTCCACAGGGACAGTAATGGCAGAGTGGGACATGACTCCTGTTCTCTGGGAGGACCTGGCTGCTGCGGGTGCAGAGGGAATCCAGGGACAGTCTTGGGCGGTGGGCAGTGGCGGTGGGGCCATGTTCCCGGGGCCCACTGTGGACAGGATGTCCTCTCCTTAGCTCTGAATCTGCAGCGTCAGTGCCAGGCACAGCTTGGGCTCTCAGGCTTCTGCACAGCTGGAAGGTGCTGGCCTCTTCTGCACATCTTGCTCCGCACATCCCAGGCCCCAGTCCTGATGCGGCGCTGCACAACTTCCCTGCCACAGACACACGTGCGGGACTGAGCCACTCACACTGCCCAGCCTGCATCACGCACCCCTTAGATTGGCCTCTCTTGTGCAGTGAGCAACCTGCACGCAGGTGCAGGGCAGCCCTTCAGGCTCACCTTAGTGCCGTGTCTTAGTCCCTGCCCCTTAGGTTCTTTTGGCACAGTGTCAATTTTTTTGTCACACAAAGGAACTGCAGCTCCCTCTCTCCTGGTTGGGGCTTGTTCTGACTGAGCTGCACCAGGCCACTGCTCCTCTGGCCTGTACTCTGCGCGCAGTTTGAGCCTCACTGTAGTTTCACGGTTCTCTGGGGAAGGAAGGAGGGGCCTCGGGGGCTGGGTTTGCCCTGTTACTGGACTCGGCCAGCCTAGTGTTCTCATTCACTGGGAGGGAAGTGGTGCCCGCTGGGTGTAATGTTTCCTCTGGGTCTGGCCCCAGTTGGTGTACCAGCTGCTCCCCAAGATGGCACTGTGTACTTAACACTGGGTCCATTCTGTAAGTGGAGAAACTGAGGCTAAGAAGGATGATGTGCTTGGCGCCCGGCATTGTGATGGTCAGAATATAAACGGGGGTGTCAGCCTGCCCCTCGCTCCAGCCCTGACGTCACCCGTGGACCAGCCCTCCCACACAGTTGCTCCCCAACTCAATAGGCTGGGGGGCCAGGGAGGGGGTTAGGACAGACCTGTCGCTGGCAGAGGGTGTACCCTGACTCCGCCTTGCTCCTGCAGGTGGTGGGCGTGATAGCATGGCTGGGCGCCCAACCCCCACACAGCGTGATTGACTATGAGGAGCAGCGCACGGTGGATCCAGAGCAGGCCAGGGGTGTGCTCAAGTGTGACATGTCGGACCTGTCCCTCATCGGCTGCCTGGGCTACAGCCTCCTGCTCATGGTCACATGTACCGTGTATGCCATCAAGGCCCGAGGTGTGCCCGAGACCTTCAACGAGGCCAAGCCCATCGGCTTCACCATGTACACCACCTGCATCATCTGGCTGGCCTTCGTGCCCATCTTCTTTGGCACTGCCCAGTCTGCTGAAAAGGTACCCAGGGTTTCCTTCCTGTGCCAAGGGCTCTGCTGACCCAGGCTGTGTCGTGGGGATGAGCGCGCGGCTGGCTGGTTCTTCCCTGCCTGCCTCGGCCTTGCTGCCTATCCCTCCTTCAGGGCCTGAGCGCTTCCCGGTTAGCCCGCTCCCCTCCTCCCCCTGCAGATCTACATCCAGACGACCACGCTGACAGTGTCCCTGAGCCTGAGCGCTTCGGTGTCCCTTGGCATGCTCTACGTGCCCAAAACCTACGTCATCCTGCTCCACCCAGAGCAGAACGTGCAGAAGCGCAAGCGGAGCCTCAAGGCCACCTCCACTGTGGCGGCCCCTCCCAAGGGGGAGGACAAAGAGGACCCCAAGTAGCAGGGCAGGGGTGTGGCCAGGGTAGGCTGCTCCCTCCTCCCTCCTTCCTGCCCCTCTGGTTGCTGTAGAGTCAGTGCCACAGCATACACAAAGAGTGGGATCCCCGCGGGCCACGATGGGATTCATGGCCTTGCTTTACCCCCTCTGGACCTCTGGGGTCGGTGAGCTCCACACTTGTGCCCCACAGACCACACGTCCTGCTGAGGGGAAATGGCCGTGGCCAGGAGGCTGCTCTAGAGAAAGGCTAAGGGCAAACACTCAGCCCAGTGAGAGCCTGGCACCCCCTTCCACGCACTCCAAACTGGCAGGTAGAAGAGCTGTCGGCTGGTGGTGGGAAGGTCCCACAGGAGACGCACGAACCTCGCTGAGGAGCTCGGCTGGCTCGGTGACCCTGCTGCTGGTCACGGGGTGGCCCTGTGTGCAGAGGCCACCACATCCAGGCAGCACTGCCTCCTGCAGAGTGGAGTAGCTCCTCCTCCCGAGTGTTCACCCCAAACCTGTCCCAGCCTGAGGGGTTCAAATGCATGTGTGTGGGAGTGAGGCAGCAGAGGCCCTGCTGCTCTGCGGTGACACCTGGGTGCGGTTGTGTTCCGGAGGTCCAGGAGGGACCCAGGATGGCCTTATATGTCCCTGGGGAAGACTGTACATAATTTAGGACGGACATAAAAACTTTCCTGGCATTTCTCTGAACAATAGAAAATGCTTGGAGTGTAGATGCATGGATTTTCATTTTTCAGTGATCTGTCTAACCAAAATCTAGATCTCAGTTTTGGAATTTTATCTCCCTGGGGACAGAATTTAAATGTGCTGAGCTAGCTGTTTTATGATTCAGAACTCTAACGTCTGCAGCAAGGCAGAGAGCAGAAACACGCTGCGCGGGATCTGCAGGTTCTCCCAGGCCCTGGCAGCTTTCACGGGGGGCTGGCATTCAGCACTTTGACAGTGGACGGGGCTTTTCCACAGGATGGCGTTGCCAGAGGGCAGACTTGCCTTCCTGCTGGTGTGCTTCTGGCTGCCCAGTGTGGACTCTGGGGTTTTATTCATTGATGAATGCTTTTTAAAATTCATGATTTTCAAAATTCTGGTTTCTCCCGTGTGGCTTCTCTGGCACACATTTCTGTCTCTATTAGTGCTGTTGTAGGATTTTCCTCCTAAATGAACACTTTGAGAGTTGCGGGCTCAGAGCTCCAAATGAAATTTTCCTCAGTTTACAGTCTTTTTTTTTTTTTTTTTGGTTCCGGAGATTGGACTTGGGACCTTGTACTTGCCAGGCAGGCACTTATGCTGCTGAGCTGTCTCCCCAGCACGTCAGTTTACTGGTTTCTTAGCATGTCTCCAAGTATGAAATCTTTGCTATACAATGAGTTTTGACCTCTAGTGGAAACTCTTCTACTTTATAAAACAACATTCATGAGGTTTTCCTCCTTTGAACTCTTCGACTTAGAGGTGGAGTGATTTCCTGGTGCATGGCTTGGCACACTGACACCTGAGGGCTTCCTCCCTGTGTGAAATCTTTGAGCCTGGCTTTGGGCAGAGACACACTCCGTGCACACATTGCTCTCTCTCTCTCTCTCTCTCTCTCTCTCT
>PVKN010003563.1:0-36676 GCA_004027915.1 Capromys pilorides
TAAATTTTATTTATTTATTTATTTGTTTGCTTGTTGTGTTTGTTTGTTTCTTTATTTATTCATTTTGTGGCTGGCTCAGCCTGCCCTGGTGGTGGCGCTGGCACAGCATGTGGTGCCGGGGATCGAACTGCAGTCCCCGCAGTTGCCTGAGCCCTCCTAAGCAGGCGCTTTAGACCACTGAACCATCTCGCCGGCCCCCGACTACATAGGTTTTTATACATTAATTTTAATGTAGCAGTTATATGATTACATAGGTCATACCTCCTCTTTCAGCTCACTGATATTGGAAGTGGGGTGTTCCACCAAGAAAGACCATTTCATTCAGTATTTGACAGAAAAAGGGAACAATTTTATTTTATTTTTTGTTTTGCTTTGTGTATTTATTGGATGCAGGGCCTCACTACATAGCTTGGGTTTCTAGTGATCCTCTTGTTTTAGCTTCCCCAGCACTGGGATTATAGGCATGCACCACCATGCCCAGTTTCAGCGCTGGTATGGCATGTAGTACCAGGAATCAAACCTGCGTCCTTGAGCTTGCAAAGCAGGCACTTGAACCACTGAGCTCTCTCCCTGGCCTAAGGGAACAATTTTAATACTTGTGGGTGTGACACGTTGCACAGTGGGTGCTGGTAGTAAGTTTTGTCCCACTCCATTTGAAATCTTCCTAGATTGCTCAAGCCTTGCTGAATCCTAGAATTCCAAGGTTTAACACCACAGATGTGTTATGGTTTATACATAGGTGTCCCCAAAGCCTCATGCAGTCATGGGGGCTTGTGGAATTTGTAATTGATTATTGTGGAAATGGGTGCTGCCCCTCCTCTGGGGCAGGTGATTTGCATTTCAGTATAAGGTAGGAAGAGAAGTTAGCTGCTTGAGCTGCTGCTAGCTCTCTCCTTGTGCTCTTGCTCTTAGCTGCCACCATGAAAGGTTATTTTCTGCCATGTGCCTCTCTGCCGTGGTATATGGACTGAAACCTCCAGTAACTGTGAGCTAAATCAATCTTCCTTCCCTCATTTTGAATGTTGGATATTTGTCCCAGCAACGAGAGAAGAGTAACTAAGACAAGATGCTAAGGTTGAGCAGTCCCATGGTCTCCCTACTCATTTAAGGTTGAAATTTTCACTGCTGTGACTCTAGCAAGCAGTTGTCCAGCTTGAGTGCCTCCATAGACTGGGTACTCCTTGCCTCCTGACAACCCGTCTTGTTCCATGAAAGATCCCTGAGTACCTAACATGTCCACAGTGTGGGGCATGAGACCGCTCTGCTAGTAGGACATCTTTCCTTACATTTGAAGCCAATCCTGAAGCTCTGCTGTTCCATATAATCTAACCTTGAAGCCAGACCGAGGAAACAGAATCCTCCTTTCATAGGTCTGCTCTGAAAATGCTAAGGGCAGTGCTCATGCCTTGTGGAACTTGGCCGTTTTTGCCACTTCCAGTCTCTCTTCTTTCCCTGAACTACTGGACCACTAAGACCTGGACTTGTCATGACCTCCAACATGCCACTGGACCGGCCCTGCCACTGGACTGGCCCTGCCACCTTGCCAGCTTCAGCTCATCCACCTCAACATCAGAATCACCCTCAGTCTCTTTACTGTTAATAATGCCACCTCCAGTCCTGTACATTTATTATTCCCTGCCTTCTCCTAAGGAGAAGTAATAGGTACCTAGGCTGATCTCTGAAAAGGGCATCCCAGAAGGCAAGGGTCATAGAACTCATAGCCCAGTGCCAGTTTTATGAATGGCATGGATGGACAACAGGTACTGGCATAGGTGGGTAGCTGAGATGAGGACACTGATGTGGCAAGATGGAATACTTAGATTAGGAAAAACTGAACAAGATCAAAAAGGAAAAAACCTGATTCTTTTTTTATGGCTGGCTCAGCCTGCCCTGGGAGGTGGGGCTTGCACAGCATGTGGTGCTGGGGATTGAACCTCAGTTACTGCGGTTGCCTAAGCTTTACTAAGCAGGCACTTTAGACTGCTGAACCATCTCGCTGGCCCGAAAACCTGATTCTTATGCTGCACCTGGTGTAGTCTTTCTTTCTTTCTTTCTTTCTTTCTTTCTTTCTTTCTTTCTTTCTTTCTTTCTTTCTTTGATACCAGGAATCAAACTCAGGTCCTTGTGCTTGCCAGGCAGGCCCTTGTGCCACTGAGCTATATTTCCCAACCTTGTACTGCATCTGAAAAGAACAGAATCTCCCTCCCCATGGCGTGCCCTCTGCTAACATGTGCCCTTCACATGGTTTAATCTGTTCTTTTTTCCATGTATTCAGAACAGAATCTCTCTATGCAGCTCAGACTCATAGTGATCCTCCTGTTTTTAGCCTCCCTAGCACTGAGATTATAGGTGTACACCACCATGCCTGGACTCAGTGGCCGGCTCATCACTCCTAGCGGTGGGACTGGCATGGCATATGGTGCCAGGGATCGAACCCCAGTCCCTGTACTTGCCTAAGCAGGCACTTAGTCTGCTGAGGTATCTTTGGTCTGTTCTTTTCTGTAGATACGACAAAATACTGGAAGATGGCTATCTTATAAAGAAAAGAAATTTATTTAGCTCACAGTTACGGAGGTTCTAGGCCATGGCACTAGTGTGTACTGGGCTATGGTGAGGTTTTAGACAGGACAAGTCCCTGGAGTGTGACCTGCTGTTCCTGTCCTGGCTTCTCCTCCCTCTGCTTTCAACCACTGTGACGTGAGCAGCTTCCCTCCAGTAGGCCCTTCTACCACGCAGTTTATGCCTTGCAGCCAGAAGACCATGGACTGGACCCACAGAAGCCATGAACCCAGAGAACCATCTCCTCCTTTAGGTTGTGAGTGGCTGGAAGTATGTCCCAGGCACAGGAAAGCTGACTAACAGTAGAGACACAAACAGAGCTATTGCAAGGTGACCTACGAAGCCGAGAGTGATCTGGCAGTCAAGTTCAGTCTTCATCACTCTCTCTTACAAGAACTACCAGGGCTTCCCTGATAGTCACACTTTCTTTCACTAGGCCCCACCTCTTGAGGATTCCCCCACCTCTTAACATCACTGGGGTCCAAGCTTTCAGCACACAACCTTTGAGGACAAACCACATCCACCCCCACTATGCCTCCTCTGCTCCTTTCTCAGGGCTCATCCTTCTCTCTCTCTCTCTCTCTCTCTCTCTCTCTCTCTCTCTCTCTATATATATATATATATATATATATATATATATATATATATGTATATATATGGTACAGGGTCTCACTACACAGCTCAGACTCCTAATGATCCTCCTGTTTTCAGCTTCCCCAGCACTGGGATTATCGGTGTGAGCCGCCACACCTGGACTCAGTGGCTGGCTCCGTGTGCCTGGGGGTGGGGCTGGAGTGGCCTGTGGTGCCTGGGATCAAACCTTGTCCCTGTACTTGCCTAAGCAGGTACTTAGTCCACTGAGATATCTCCCTTGCACTCTTGTTTTTCTATTTCCCAGCCCAGCACCTCATGTTTCTGCCCCAAGCTGGGCCAGGCCGGGAGGCAGCCATGGCATGAGAGAGCCTTAGCGACAGCATGGCAGGAGTGAACTCTGGGGGTGTAGGCTCTTGTCATCAGTGTTAGCACTGGATGTGAGAGGAATGAAGCCTGGCTGGAAGGGATAGGAGCGCATGATGGAGGATAAGATGGGTGCTCATCCTGGGTCAACAGCTAGCCATCGGTCTCTTTTCCTCTGTGGCTCTGGCAGAAACTGCCCAGCTCATGTCTGGGGTCCAGAGTCCCTGGGCCCCAGGGCAGCACCATCCCAGGCATCCCTGCCTAAAGCCCCTCCCCCACGCTGCCCCGTCCACCTTCCTCTCTTCAGAGGCAGCCGCTTAACCTATAAGGGCTCCTCCAGGCTCTGGAGGCGCCCTCCTGAGTGACTGTAAAAGGGAAGGAATGTCCAGAGGCAATTGTTTCTTCCTGATATCACTCTTGAGGGGTGGGGGTGGGGGCTGGAGGGGGGGGGGGCCAGAATAGCAGACTGGCAGTGTCAACATTTTCCCCGAAACTCATCTTTCTCCTGCTACACTGCCAGCAAGCCCCGCCTCGTCTCCACAGCCTGCTGCCCTCCGCGTCCTATTGGCTGAGGAGCTTTAGCCTGCATCTTCCTGCTCCCAATTTTCTCCACCTCCTGCCCCCAGACCCTTTCCTGGCCCCCTTGCCTCATTGGCGCCCCCATCCCAGTGATCATAATTCCTTCCTGTGCTCTCCTCAGCCTCAGCCTCAGCCCCAGCTCCAGCCCCTTCCTGCCCCTACTCTCCCCACTCCTTTTACAGACATGGAGCCCAGCGGGTTTTCTGCCAAAGTAGGAGAAGTCTCGGGCTGACTGTGCTCCTCCCCAAGCCCCAACCTCTACCAAATAGGACATCTCTGCCAGTGACAGAGGCAAGGAGGAGGAAGAAGAGGGGGAGAGGAGGAGGGGGCTAAGCCTCAAGGGCAGGAGTCTGGTTTCATGAAGGTGAACCTGCTTTATGGACTGTCAGTGGCATGTAAATTTCAGGCGTTCCTCAGAGCAATAAGAGGCAGGAAGGCATGGTTGTTCAGGGAAGGAACAGGGCTTTGGTGGCCTTAAGAAAGGGCCTGGCAAGGCCTTCTATTGCATTGGCAGCATCTGGCTGAGACCCAGGGATGCCCGGGGAGGCCAGTTCTTGGCCAGCTCAGGGACAAGCTGTATGACACTGGACAGGTCCCCTCCCCTCTCTGGATCTATTTCTCCTCAGATATCCTCCCTAGTTTCACCCTAAGGACAGGACTGACAGGCCAGCTTCTTACCAGAGCTTTGCTGTTTCTCTGGGCATATCGGTTCAAAGCCTCTGTGCCCGCCCCCGCCTGCCCCCCCCTTCATTGTACAGCAGACCCCCAATGGTGGATGTGTCCCCCAGAATCAACACAGGCCTGCCACATGCTGCTTGGGTGTGGGTGCACACGCAAAGGCAAAGACTGGACCAACACTGTGGTTCCCCCAAGCCTGGGCCCTCCTCTCTCCCTTTTTCCCAGGTTCTCACCTTCCTGACTCAGCCACAGGTTCTCCGCAGCAGAGCAGAAGGGGCCTCACCCACTGCGGAGCACTTGGCACCTTGCTGTCCTCCCCACCCCCACCCATCCCAGCAGCCTGTAGGGGCATCCTTGAACCTCCTGCTCATCCCTGCTCTGAGTCCCACCCAGTCCTGAGCCTTGTGGAAGAGACAGGGCTAGCGGGGGAAGGGGCTAACACACAGCAAACCCAGGAGAGTAGAGGATGCCCCAGCCCTGCAGGTTTTGAGAAAGCATGGGGAGGGGCTGTCAGAATCCGCAGGAGGGTGTCAGGGAGGGTAGCCTGGGACAGCACAGGACCTTGGTAGACAGAGCTGCACAGGCTGCTTCAGTCCTTAGGGCTTATGGTTCAGACAGCCCAACTCCCCTCAGGAAGACAAACCCCCACTTTACTTTTTGCAGTACTGGGAATTGAACCCAGGGCCTTCTCACCAGATCACATCCTCAGCCCCTTCTATTTTGAGTTGGTCTCAATAAGTGCTAAGTTGCCCAGGCTGGGCTTGAACTTGTAATCCACCTGCCTCGGCCTCCCACAGGGCTGGGGTTACAGGTGGGCATCACCACATCGCTTTCTTTCTCACACCTTACCCTAGGTGAGACCACCACCCTCTCCCTTCCCTGGCCTTTTGAGCTCCTCGCTTTCTCAGCCTGATTCATCCCCATTCCTTTCATCTTTCCTCACATCTTTTTTTGGTTTCCGCGCCTCCAGTTTGGCCATATTCACGCTGTCCTGGGCCCTTTCCAGCATCCTACCTCCCTTGGAGGCTGAGGAGTGCTCTAAGCAGGCCCGGAGCGGGCTGGCAGCAGCGACCTCCTAGGGCCAGTGTGCTCAGCTTCTATTTCTAGCCCTAGAGGATCCTCCTCCACCCAGCTGAGTCACAGGCACCGTGGGTCCATTCAGACCCCAGAACCTTCACTGACATCCGGACCCCAGCCAGCACGGCACTGTGTGCTGTTTGTGCAGGTGGCTGGCACATCTTTATTCTCAAACTATCCAAGCACACAAGCAAAGTGAGCAGGGTGCCAGGGGACACACCCTCCTGGGCCCTCAGCACGATTCACGCTTCTAACCTTAGTCCACCAGGCCTGTCTTCTCGCACTCGCCATGTAGTCAAGGTCTATATTCTCTTTGACTTTGCAGAAGAATAAAAGAGGGGGACAACTGAGGGAGAGTTGATGGGCCCCAGCCGGGGTTCAAATCTTCAGTCTGCTACTCTTGGGTTGCTTGCTTCACCTCTCTGAGCCTTAGTTTCCTCATCTGTAAATAGAGCATAACAACACAGAAGGCCAGAAAGATGAAAGCGCTTGGCACAGTTCCGGCACGCGGGCAGCGCTCTGGAAGAGCCCATACCACCCTTTGGTCTCCTTTGAGCAGGAAGGAGCCCGGCTATAGGAGGCCCAGGGCCCTGCTGGAGTCCTTGCTGCAGGGTAGCGGAGATAAGATCAAGCTTTGGGGCCAGGACTGTCTGATTGCAAGGCCCTTGCTCGTTCCACGCCCTCTGCCACTTCTGATACTAACGAGGCCACCATTTATTGAGCACCTACTGTACACCAGCTGTGGAATTTGGGGCAGCTGCCACAGAAGCCTGTGTACCTCTGTGCCTCAGAACTGAGCGCTGCGGATGTCATGTTCCAGCTGCGGGCACTAGTTTTGGAGAGGTAAGCTTCCCAAGGCGGAGCACCAGGAAAAAGCTCCAGCCTGGATTTGAACCTAGCTGTTGGCCACAGCAATCCTGCTTGATTCTCTCTGCACCGGGGCTACAGCCTTAATAGAGATTGATTCCAAATGTTAAGCCTTGGTCCTCCCCTTTGGAGTCAGGGGATCTCCACAGCAAAAAGTCCCTTATCCAGCATGGGAGCCTTCCCAATGCTCTGCTCTGCTTCTCTCTCCAGCCCCACTGTCCTCTGGGTTGGGAGCTGGTGGGGGGTCCCAGGGTGGGGAGGAGGTGGTCAGGGTCTGCAGGGCCCCATTGGTGGAGGAGCCGGCCTTCCTCCTCCAGGAGGGGAGGTACTGAAAATTTCCTGTCTGTGGACTGAAAAAGCCAATGGGTCTAAGGGCCCACCCTGCCCTGGGACACCCCCAGGCCCCCAGGCCAGCAAGGCCCCTGCTGCTAGAGAGACTCTCCAGGAGGCCCTGGGCCCAGGCTGCCCCCAGCTGGCCTCCTGCTGTACACCTCCCTCCCCGAGAGGCTGCCTGGAGGACAGAAAGGCCAGTCTAGCCCCTGAGGCCTGGACGTTGGAAAGAGACCCTAGGGTACCCTGCCCAAGGCTGGGGATTTCTCCTGTCCAGGCTCCCAAGTGCCAGAGGGCCCCCCCCCCCCCCCCCCCCCCCCCGTGGCCCTAGACACACTCCCTTCAAGTGACTCTAGCTGGTACAACCAGGCCAAAGCAGAGCTGCCTGCTGGGTTTTCACCCAGCCACAGCGCTGAGCCCACACTCCAGCCACTCCACCCCTCCCCGCGCTCCTCCTAACGCCCCCACCTCTCCAGGCCTCTTCTGCCCTCCCCTGGCTCCCCTGCTGGCCCAGCACCAGAATAGACCCCAGTGCCTACCCTAGGGGGCCGCAGCCGCTGCTGCCACTCAGCGAGGAGAGGGCCTGGGAGGGGCGCAAGGGCTGGTGGGGCCGCCCTGGGGAGGGCTCAGGCCCCAGGCTGGCACTGGGGAGCTCCTCAACGACACCCAACAAGCAATGGGGGTGGGGGCAGGGGTGGGGTAGGGGCCCACGGCTCAGCCAAGGCAAGGCTGGGGACCCCAGACAGTGTCTCAGCTGGGGTTTGAGTCTGCACCCTCAACTTCCTCCCCTCTGCTCCGTCCAACTCTCCTCCCCTCTGGACTTTGGCCCCCACATCACCCCCAGCTCCATCCAAGTGAGAAGCCTTTGCACAGCGACCCCACATTCCAGCCTCCCTGAGGTCAGGAGGGCTTCCGGCCTGGCTTGGGATCCCTGCCCCCACCCGTAGGCCCAGTGAGCTTCTTGGTCAGGCCTTCTAGCTGCTGGCCCTTCACGGTTCCCTTATCCAACACCTCCCCCAGCCCCAGGCCCGATTTAGCTCCCTGAAATTCAATCTGGCCATTTCCTGAGCACAGCGCCGCTTCCCAAATGGCCTGTCCCTGGAGAGGCCAGGGTGGCCAGCGGGCCTTGTGCTTCCTTGCCCTGGAGCAATCCCCTTCCTGAGCCTTCCTCTGTACCCCTCTTCTTCCCACCAGAGGAGGCCCCCAGGCAGAGCCCATCCTAAGCCCACCCCAGCCAGGCCTTCCTCGTGGGGTTCCTCTGCCTGGAACATTCTCATTCCCCGAGGGCGTTACCTCCTGAGCTCTCTCCTCTCCACTGGTGAAGCCCTGTCTCCCAAATTCTTCCTTCTCAGAGCGAGACCCACCGAATCCTGCTTCCCTCATTCCAGATCTTTCTCTTTCTAGCTGTGTGAGCTGGGAAAAAATGCCTACCCTGTCCCCATCTCATCAGTAAATACTGGGTGTAATAAAGCAATCCTTAAGAGAGGCTCCTCAGGACGACTTAACTTCATTAAGGACTTTACAACAGCTCTGGGTCCCTAGTAGGCGCTATTTAACTGCTAAATGAAAACCATCATCTCCTGGCTTGCATCTCTATTGCCTCCAAGTTAAGACTCCATGAGTTGTGAGCCTCTTCTTTTACTTAATAACATCGTTGTAAGGGGAAAAAGCCATATTATCATGTGAAACACATACATTGTCTGTAAACCATCTTCCAATTTCAGAATATCTAAATTCCTGTGTGACAACAATGCCTTGTGGGATGTTGCCCTCCCTGTCTCTCTTCAGAGTCCCTCTTCATTATTTGTGTTCAGTGCCTGAGGGCTTGGAGTTCAAATCCTTATTCCCAAATGTCATTTAGCCAAGTGAACTTAAGTAAGTGGACTTCTCCTTCTCCTTCTCCTTCTCCTTCTCCTTCTCCTTCTCCTTCTCCTTCTCCTTCTCCTTCTCCTTCTCCTTCTCCTCCTCCTCCCCTCCTCCTCCTCCTCCTCCTTCTTCTTCTCTTCTTTCTTCTTCTCTTCTTCTTTCTCTTCCTCCTTCTTCCTCTTCCTCCTCCTCCCTGTCCCTCTCCCCTCCCCCCGTCCGACCCCCTTCTTCTTTCTGTAAAGCTTTATTCCAGAGAGGCTCAGTCCTTCTTGGCAGCTGCCTTCCTCATGGTGGCCAGCACGTTGCCTAGCTCCTCACGCTTCCTCTTGGCGCGGATGTGCATCCCCACCCTTTTCTTGATGAACTTGAGGGCGCGTTTGTCCTTGGAGACCTTGAGCAGCTCCATCGCACGGCGCTGCTAGGGGGTGAAGCCGTGCACCTCCCTTGTCATGTCCCGCACGTGGTTTGCTCACATTCATAGTCACCCTGTGGCCCTTGTTGAGGCCCGTGGCCACGAGATAGCCGAGGACCATGGTTATTGTTCTTCAATGGTTGCTGTGGCCAATAAGTGGACTTCTTTAAGCCTGGATTTTATTTATTTATTTATTTGTTTGTTTGTTTGTTTGTTGTGTTTATTTGTTTCTTTATTTATTCATTTTGTGGCTGGCTCAGCCTGCCCTGGTGGTGGCGCTGGCACAGCATGTGGTGCCTGGGATCGAACCACAGTCCCAGCAGTTGCCTGAGCCCTCCCAAGCAGGCGCTTTAGACCACTGAACCATCTCGCCGGCCCCAAGCCTGAATTTTTTTAAAAACTAAAAGCCAAAGTAATTCACAGCAATTGTACTGAATATTAAATAAAATTTTATTTTTATTTTTTATTTATTTATTGTTTGTTTATTTTATGGCCAGCTCAGCCTGCCCTGGTGGTGGGGCTGGCGCAGCATGTGGTGCCGGGGATCGAACCACAGTCCCTGCAGCTGCCTGAGCTTTCCTAAGCAGGCGCTTTTAGACCACTGAACCATCTCGCCCACCCTATTTTTATTTTTTTATTTTTTATTTTTTTGCAATACCAGGGATTGAAGAAATGAAATTTTATATAGTGCTATATTAGGTATTCAACACACGGGAGGGATCATTGTGATGATTTTGAAATGATTGTTGAATCGCAGCCTCGGAAAGAGGCGGGAGGTGAATATAGTAGGTATCTGGTATTTTGGGGTCCAAGCGCCCTCCAGCGGCCTTAAGGGAAAAACCTCAGGATTCTTGGTGATGCTCTTCCTTAGGTGGTCCGGAAGTAGTAATTCATCCACCTTCACCACAAACAAGGCCTACCCAATGCTCCTGGAATTCTTCACCTTATCCTTCCTGTATTTATTTATTTTTTTTTACAGTGGCCTCAAGGAGCTTCTAAAAGATTCTCAGTAGGACAAGAAGCTGGGTGCAGAGCTGTAGCCCTGGAAAGTTCCAGCCAGCCAGCCAAGCAAGCATTGCCTCTCCAGCAGGGGAGCCCAGGGCCGCATAGTGGAGGTAGGGGGGTGGGCACTGTGAATTGAGCCGGATACTGCCGGTTCTCAGCTGGCCCAGAAGCTATGGGATCTGGCCTGGGAAAGACCCCTCCTGGGCCCACCCTCAAAATCTAGCACGAGACAAATTTAGCCTGTTCCAAGAGTCTACTCCTGTGCTTGGCATCTGTTCACCAGGCATTCCTTCCTTCCCTCCCTTCCTCCTTCCATCCTTTCTTTCCTCCCTCCTTCCTTTCCTCCTCCCTACCTTCATTTATTGATTCATCAATTCTTATTGAGCATTGGCTGTATAGCAAGCCTCATGTCCTAGGTGAGGCTTGGGTTAAAAAGATCAATTTAACATAGACACAAACACAGCCACCAGGAGCTGTTCACAATGTCCCAGACACCACATGCAGAGCTAATCCCTGCAGTGGAGTGTTTACAGCTTCTCTGGGTGGCTGATGGGGAGGGCAGAGGCAGAGAAGCTGACAGAAGAGAACCTCAGTTCCCTGAGGAACTGCCTGATTTCCCTGATGTGGTGTGTCCTGCCCAGTCTGGCTGGGTTAAGAGCTGGCCTCCTCCTGTCAGGCTATGCTCTTCTGAGAAGGCCTCCCCCATTTCCAACACTGACCTGACTCCTAGCTCCAGTAGCCCTGGAATTCCTGCTTGCTCCTTCCCACCATTGTCCCTGTCCAGGTCCAGATTGTCCAGGTTGGAGAAGTGGGAGGGGCCTTTAACCCAATTTTGAGATGGATGGAAAGGTGGCTGAAGGTGCCAGGCCTGTTCTCCTGAAAGATGGCAGGAGAGGAAGGAGGAGCAGGTAGACGTAGAACATGGCTGTGTGCACTGTCCTGGGCGTCCACTGCCTCCCAGAGCTGCCAACCCACCTCCCTCCTTTCTTGATGAGACGTCTCAACTGTCCCCCACACCCTGCTTCAGGGGTCCCTTTTAGCTTCCCACTAGTTCCCATTTCCTTGGAATCCTCCCCAACTGCAGTAGCATGGGTTATGGGTGCCCTGCTGGGTCCTGGCAGGGCCTGGACTAGTGCTGTCGAAAATAAATAAAATAGGTCTCATGTAAGGCAGTTTAAATATTCTAGAAGCCACATTGTAAAACTGTGTAAGAAACAGGTGAAATTAATTTCACTAGCATAGTATATTTCACCCAGTCTACCCCAGATGTCATCGTTTCAGCATGTAATCTATATATTCAAATGGAGTTATTTTATACATTTTGCCTATAATGTGATATGCACATTGTTTAGCAAATATAATGCCCCTCGTTGTGGAAGATCCTCAGCTATATTTCAAGTGTACAACAGCCATACGTGGCTACTGTATTGGATGTCACAGTTCCAGAGCCTTCATTTGCTGCCTGGGTGTACACAATTTTACGTGTGCAGTTAATCATCTCATCTGCACATGCCCCGTCTCCTTAGGGAGATTAGAAGCCCCCTTGGGGCAGAGCCCTCATTTTATTTATCTGCTTATCTCCCATGACAAATAGAACGTGCACCCCCACACTCAGGAGGCCCTCAAAGTGCGTTCGCTGATGGGTGTGAGCATCAGGGATTGATTTTTGTGGTTCAGTTATGGCTGTAAATGGTGTTTTATAGATTGCTTCTATAGAAGCACCCCGCTGCAATATTAGCAGAAACAAGCAGCCGAGGTTGTCAGCCCAGGCAGTGGCTTCAGGGCAGATGGGGCTCCCTGAATCAGGCGGGGGAAATCCTGCCAGACGAAATACCATTTCACTGACTTAAGAGCCTGTCATTGCCATTGCGTGCTCCTCCATGCAACCCCTTCTCCATTAGACCTCGGATCCAGGCCTTGTCAGGGCGCATTACGCAAAGGATATATCTCCAGCTTTACACCATCAGGGCCTGGAGGGAGTTATTCAGGCCGACAAGAGCCTGGCCCGCAGCAGATGCCCAAAGTGTGTGTGTCAGATGAGCAAATACATGAATGATGGGTTCCACTGAAGCAGCCCCTTCCTGTATTCACGCACCAGAAAGTCTAGTGCACACGTACTTCTCAGGCCCCGCGGTGCGGCCCTGGACCAGCAGTGAGCAAGGCGGCCACGCCCCCTGGAAGCTCATTTCTGGTGGGAGTAACAGGCCATGAATATGTCCACACATGCAAATGAAGTCACGAGGGCACTGCTGTCAAGCAGGAAAGAGGGGGCTGGCTGGAGCACAGATAGCAGGGAAGCTATCTGTCTGTAGCCTCCTGGAAAACAGGACTCCCCAGGTCAGGAGAGTCAGACACTGGCCACAACAGGCTGGTCTGAGACTCCAACACCAATGATGTCATCGGCTCAGAGGATACTGATGATGTCATAATGGGCTGTGGGGGCTGGGATAGAACCATGCAGGTTGGGGCAGGGGACATTTACATGCATTCTTCTGGGATAAACTTCACCGGGGGCCTTCGGAGGAGTTGGGCAGGTCTCCATGGCACTCAGCCTCTTCGATTCGTCCATCTCCAGCTACTGGCTTGCTGGCTACTCTGAAGTAACTGGGCCTCTCTGTGCCCAATGGGATTGTCCCAGCTTGTGCAGAAGTAGCTCTTTCTCCCTGTGGCTGTGCAGTCCTAGGCGTTATGGGGCATAAAAAGAGGCAACAGGGTATGGTGGTGCATGCCTACAGTCCCAGCACTCTGAGATGCTGAGGCATGAGGATAGGAGGTTTTAGGCCAGCACAGGCAATTTAGGTATACCCTATCTTAAAGTAAAAATAAAAAAAAATAAAGGACTGGAGATATAATTCAACACAAAGGCTCTGGGTTCAATCCTTGGTACCACAAACAATCAGTAATCACCCTCATTTTGCCAACATTAAATTAGCTTGGATGCAAACTAACAAAACAAGTCTGTCATTATCCTGCTGGGCTGTGGAGGAGTAGGTGCCAAGGGCCGAGGTGGTCATTCCCAACAGCCCTGTGTGGTCCATAGCTTCTCTCCGTGTCTCCCACCAACACGGCAGCAGGCTCAAGGGCAGTGCACCCATCAGCACAAGTGGACTTTTTTTTTTTTTGGTAGAGGGTCTCACTATGCAGCTTGGACTCAAAGTAATATTCCTGTTTTTAGCCTTCCCAGCACTGGGATTCCAGGCATGCACCACAACACCTGGACTCTGTGGTGGACTCAGCATGCTTGGGGGTGGGGCGGGGCAGCATGTGATGCCAGCGATCGAACCCTGATCCCTGCATTTGACTAAACAGGCACTTAGTCTGCTGAGCTATCTTGCCAGCCCTTGGTACAAGTGTTTTGAGAATCTAGACTGTGTTTCTTGGGTTGGTCTAACAATGGCAAAATTACTTGTAGAGCTTATTAAAAATGCAGATCCCTGCCAGAATCGTCCGCATCAGAATTTTCGGGTGTGGGAGTTTGTAAATGTGCATCATAGAAATCACTCCCAAGAATTCATCCTCGTGGCCCTGCCCTGTCCATGCCTGTGCCATCCCCATCCATGTCTGGCTCACTGGGGTGACTCGATTTCTCTGCTAGGATGAGTGTTGCCTTTTGATATTTTTATTACTGATTCATAAACTGCTGGTGGCCAGTTGTCAGCCTGGAAGGAGTCAGAGGCCGCTAGGAGCAGAATTCCCGATCTTGTCAACTCATCTATAAAATGCTTACCTGAGCAGACACTGTTTAAAGGCCATTAAAATACCAGACACAGAATAACCCAGTCCCCAGAACTTTGTAGATGTATTTACTCAACCCCTGGTGCTTGCAAAGAGTAAATAAAAAGGAAGCAAAATGAGTAAGCACCCCTAGAAATAAGAACTGAAAGTAAACAGCCCTGTTCACTAAAATAAACAGGACAAGTCCAGTGAGAATTAAATGACCTCTAGTGAGACAGGCTCAGAGCCAGAACTGCCCATCTCGGCTGCCAGGGGAAGGAGAGATGAGGGCTTGTTCCTGCCATCTGGAGTGAGTCCCAGAGCCGGGGCCCCAGGAGGTCAGGGCCAGCCTGCAAGGGCAGATGTTAACCTCAGGTGGTGGGCACAGCCCTGATTTCCCTGGCAGCCTAACCCAGGCTGAAAATCTCCGAAATTAAACAATGTGTCCTTATATGCTTGCAGTAACATGTAGACTTTCTAGAGCCCTAGCAACCCAAGTTACTATTATTCCCCATTATTCAGTAACGTAGCAGGCATGTATCCAGCACCTGCTGTGTCTCAGATTCTGAGCCAGTCACTAAAGTTGCCAAGACACATAAGGCATAGGAAACGGTGAGTGAGGATAGCACTGCCCCCTAGTGGCTCTCATTGTACTCTGACGGGAACACTAGCTAACATCAGCCTGGCATGGTGGCGCACACCTATAGTCCCAGTACCTGGGAGGTTGAGGCAGGAGGACTGCTGCAAATTCAGGCAAGCCTGTGCTACATAGTGAGTTTGAGGCCAGCCTGAACTACATAGCAAGACTGTCTAAAAAAAGACAGGCAAAAAATATGAACTAACATTGCACACCTACTATTGACAGTGATAAGTGCCCTACACACATCATCTCATCTAATCCTCGTAACATTTTGAGATTATTGTGCTCCCATTTTTCAGATGAGGAAACTGAGGATCAAAGCATGTGGTGTGAGGATAAATGTTCAATAAGGAGCTCTCAAGAAAGAAAGAAAACATTCTGATTTGTAGTGTTTGCCAATCTAGGCAAATACTCACAGGCCTGTCCCATCTGATGTCCCTGAGTGGAACAGCAGAGGCAGGACTGGGCTGACTCCAGCCAGCACAGCAAACTTGGCCCAGAGCCAGTCCTCCAAGGAGCCAGGACTCCACCCAAGTGTGTCCCATCCTCAGCTCACGCTCATAACCACCTTGTCACCTGGTCAATAATTGCACGAGATCATTGACATTCGAAAGGGAGGCCGCTTAAGGTTCTTGTGAAGTGCCGGCTTTCCAGTGCTTCATAAAACTTCAAGGTTAGAAACCAGCACTTCTTGCTGCCTCTTGCATCTCCAATAGGAGCAGTTGGTTTTCTTCCGAGGACCATCCCAAGTACATTGTATTTGAGATAAGCGTACACTCCCAGGAGATGGCGCAGAGAGCGTGCTAAGAGGCCCTTTCTCTTTTCCCTCAATGGCAACCACAGCACACTAGCACCACAGAAAGTGACACAAGTGAAATGTGGCACCTGGAGCATTAGGCTGTTTCTTCTAGGACTGCTAGATTTAGCAAATAAAAGTTCAGGATGCAGCTAATTTTTATTTTTAGTTTGCATGTACCATGTAATATTTGAAAAAGACTTTTATACTAAAACAAAAATTAACAAGAAAAACTACTCCTTGTTTATATCTTAAGTTCAAATGTAACTGGGCATTCTGTGCTTTCTCTGGCACCTCCCCAAGCCTCCATCCCATGCCAGGACTGAACCAAGGGCCTTGTGTTTACTAAGCAGGCACTGAGCTGCACCCCAGCCCCTGGCAACTGCATTTTGTCACATATGGTCATAATCACCTCTGAAAACAAATATGAAACTACCTATCACCATGAAGATAGTCCTTGCGTGAGTCCTTTGTCGTCCCAACCACCCCTCCCCTGTGCTCTCTACCCTTGGCAACCATTATCCTGTTCTTTCTATAATTTGTCACTTTTTCACTCAGCATTAATGTCCACCCAAGTTGTTGCATTTACCAATGGTTTGCCCTTTTTATTGTGTCATATTCCATGAGAACAAATATTTCACAAAAAAAAATTTTTTTTTAAATCTCCTGCATTCAGGATCTAGCTACTGCACACCTACGCTGTGCTGGCACTGAAGGCCCCAGCAGCAGAGTGAAAACTGTGGCGAGTTATTGGTCTGCAGTTTCCTCTGAGTTGACAACCATGGAGATTTATTCCTGTGGAGCCTGAGACAGGAGATGACACTGGTGGCAGTAATGGGAAGGGAGGGTAGAGGACTGGGACGTTGCTTCCTGGAGGTGTCAGGGAATGAAGAGTTGGACGTGGGGCAAGAGAGAGAGGGGGTCTGTGATGACACCCAGGATTTTGGCCTGAAACCAGAAGGACATAGTTGTCCTGTGCTAAGATGGGAAGGATGTGGATGGGTTTAAGGGAGCAAGGAGTTCAGACCTTAATATATGAAATTGGAGGCCGCTATTAGGCCCACACGTGCAAATCATGAATGAAAACTGGATACATAAACTGTGGTTCAGCCGGGCATGGTGGCGCACACCTGTAATCCCAGCACTTGGGAGGCTGAAGCAGGAGGATCAGTGCGAGTTCGAGACCAACCTGCAGTATAAAAGTGAGCTCAAGGCCAGCCTGAACTGCATAGTGAGACCCTGTCTCAAAAACGGCAAATAAAATAAAATAAGCTGTGGTTCAGAAGAAATGTCCAGCAAGAGATAGGTAAGTTTGGGCATTTCAGAGCATAGATGGTATTTAAACCCACGAAGCTGTAGAAAATTCCAGAAACAGATAAATTGGATAGATTTCTAAGGACTCAGCCCTGCAGCTCCCATTCAAAAGTGAGACCAGGGAAGAGGAGGAGCCAGGGAAGAAGTTGCAAAGCAACGGTCAGTGAGGATAGCGAGTGTCCTGAAGGCCAGGGAAAGTTTCCACAAGAGGCCGTGGGTCACTGTCAAATGTGATTATGGGTCCAGTACGTGAGTGCTGAAAATCGATCAGTGGGTTCAGCACTGTGGTTGTTTATTTTAATTTTTTATTTTATGTATTTAGTGCAGGGTCTAAACAGATCAGACTCAGCAATCCTTCTATTTTCAGCCTTCCAAGTGCTGCAATTACAGGCGCATGCCACCATGCCCAGTCTCAATCGCTGTCTCTGCATGCCCCAGGGGCAGGGCCAGCATGGCACACTGGGGATCGAGCCCTGACTACTGCGCTCTGCCTAAGAAGGCACTTTAATCCTCTGAGCTATCTGGCCAGCCCTGTGGTTGTTTTTGACCTCAATAACATACATATGGCTGGAATGGTGGAAGATAAAATATATTTTGAGAGGGCTTGTAAGAGAATGGGAAAAGAGGAATCAGAGATAGTTAAGTCGAGAGAGCTCTTTTTCAAAAGGAGGATTTACTAAAAGGCTATAGCAGGAGGAAAACTGGTGAGAGGGTACTTTTTCAGTGGGAGAAGTTATCACAAGCCAGTCAGCATAACCTGCCAGAACTGTAGAGTTTGGTAAGGCAGGGGAAGACAGACAACTGCAGCACCAGTGCCCTGAAAGCCTGGCAGTGTGACAGACCCTCATCGACAGTCCCAGCTACAGGGAGGCAGGGGGACTGGCTGCAGCACAGCTAGACCTTACCTCAGGAGGGAAAAGGAAAGAAGGAAGGGAGGAAGAGAAGAGGGAGAGGAGGAGGAAGGAAGGAAGGAAGGAAGGAAGGAAGGAAGGAAGGAAGGGAGGGAGGGAGGGAGGCAGGGAGGAATGGAAGGAAGGAAGAAGGAAAGAAACAAAGAGAAGATAGAACCAAAAAAAAAGCAAAATGGTGCCCTTAAGTTAGAAAGAGGGGAAAATCTTATGCACAAAAGTGCAGGAGAGCCAGCCAGGTAGCTCAGCAGATTAAAGTGCCTGCTTCGGCAGATGCAGGGGTCAGAGGTTCTATCCCTGCCTGTGGTGCTGGCCCCATCCCAGGAGTGCACTGATTAGAGACTAGGTGTGGTGGCACGCACCTGTAATCCCAGCACTTGGGAGGCTGAAAAACAGGAAGTCAGATCTGTGCAGTGAGACCCTGTAGACAGGGTCTAATACACTAAATACATTAAAAAAAAAAAGGTGCAGGGACACACCTAGACTCACAGATGTCCACAGCAACGAGGACAAGTTCCCTTCTTCATAGAAAAATGAGAGCCACTATCATCACCTGGTGGTGAGGGGTGGGGTAGATACTGAGAGCAATCGTCCTGGGGGCATGGACAAGCAAACGGTGGTCGGCAGGCACGGGAACTCTGGGCAGAATAAAGCCCTCTCTAAAGAGGTTGGGAGCGGTCGGCCTGGCCGCATGTTTGTCCAGCCACCTGGTGCAGATGTGGAGCAGGCATGGAGCCAGTGGCTATGAGAGTTGAGGTTTTACAAGGAAGCCAGTCCAGCAGTGGGTAAGGAACTCAATGTGGCCATGTCATGGGACATTTGGTTTGTGCTGGAGAAGAGGGTCAGGAAGACAGAACCAGTGACACACAGGCAGGAGCAGCAGCTTGTCGTTCTAGTACAGGTGAAGAATGGATGCAGCCAGGTACCTCTACTGTGTTTATAAATTTCAAATGTCTATCAAAAGAAACTCCATCTGTTTCCCTGTCTACATGTCTACATGATTTCCATATTAGGGGATGATGCATCATTACATGTGCACCTTTGGACTCCTGCTATTTTACTGCTGGCTTTAGGCTAAAGTCTAAAGAACAAATGCTTACCAGCTAAATCAGGATATAAGAGAAGGCAAAATTCATGGTCATTATCTTTCAGAGGTAATGCATGCCTGTAATCCCAGCATTCTGTGAGTCTGAGACGGAGAATTACAGATTGGAGCCCAGTCTGGACAATATAAAGTCTCAAAATAAAAAATATAAAAGAGCTGGAGATATAGCTCAGTGAAAAGACCATGGGTTCAATCTCCTGTTTTGCCAAAAAAAGTTTTCCATCTATTATGTTTTTTAATTTCCTTACTTAGTTTTTGAACTATTTAGTACACATATATAAAAACAATGCAAAAGGGTTCAAAAGGATTTATCTCTTCCACTCCAGTTCCTCAATCCCCGTTCTTTTTCTTGGAGTCAATTAGGTTTTTCTTGTAACTCTTTTTTTTTTTTTAATTATTTATTTATTTATTTGTTTGCTTGTTGTGTTTATTTGTTTCTTTATTTATTCATTTTGTGGCTGGCTCAGCCTGCCCTGGTGGTGGCGCTGGCGCAGCATGTGGTGCCGGGGATCGAACTGCAGTCCCCGCAGTTGCCTGAGCCCTCCTAAGCAGGCGCTTTAGACCACTGAACCATCTCGCCGGCCCCTCTTGTAACTCTTAATATGCCCCCTTTTTTCTCGGGCTGGGGAAGTACCTGTTGAAGTACCTGTCTGAAAAGCACAAGAGCCCAGGTTCAATCCCCAATACCGCATGTTGCACCAGCCACCAAAACTGGGTGTGGTGATGGATAGGTGCCTGTAATCTCAGTGCAGGAGAGGCTGTGGCAGGAGGTTCACTATAAGTCTTGAACTTCGTACTGAGACCCTGTACTGAATAAATAAAAGATTTAAAAAATTTTTAAAAACATAGTGTCTCTTTTTATTTATTTATTTGGTGGTACCAGGGATTGAACTCAGGATCTTGTGCTTGCCAAGCAAGCACTTATTCCATTGAGCTATCTTCCCAACCCCTTCTTAGTTATTTTAAACATATAAGAATGTGTGCGGGCCGGGCGTGGTGGCGCACGCCTGTAATCCCAGCACTTGGGAGGCTGAGGCAGGAGGATCAGTGTGAGTTGGAGACCAGCCTGGGATACAAAAGGGAGCTCAAAGCCAGCCTGAACTGCATAGTGAGACCGTGTCTCAAAAAGACAAAAAAAAAAAGAAAAAAAAATGTGGGTTTGCACAGAAGTGCCAGCATACCATAGCTGCTGTCCCATACAATGTTTTTTCACTTATTATTTATATAATATGTTGTACATTTTTAGCAGTACCTAGAGGGGTGCTTTAAAAATGCTTTTGATTTTCTTTCTGTACTTAGGACAGGGTCTACAGGTCTACAGGGTCTCACTATGTAGATTGGACTTGCAGTGATTCTCCTGTTTTCAGCCTCCCAAGTGCTGGGATTACAGGCATGCGCCACCACGTCCAGTCTCAATCGCTGTCTCAGTGCACCCCGGAGGCAGGGCTGGCACAGCACACCTGGGCTGGAACACTGGTGGCTGCTCTCTGCCTAAGCAGGCACTTCAATCCACTGAGCTATCAGGCTGTCCCCCGCACCCCCCCCCCATACTTTTTAATTTAAGTAGCTTTTAAACCTCTTTCCTAAAAGATAATTGGTTGGAACTGACAAGCAGCCTAAGACAGTGGTGGTGAACCTATGGCATGGTACTGTTTTTCTTTTAAGACAAAAGATGTTAAAGCATGATTTTTTTTCTAAACAAAAACCTCAGTTTTTAGGTTTAATTGCGGGGTTGGCACTTGGCAATACACAGTGAAGTTTGGACTGTAGTTTGGTCCATGGCTCTTTAAAAAGTTTGCTATCACTAGCCTGAGAGCTACTTGCCTCAAGGAATCCTGGGATTTGTAGTTCTCAACCAGTTGTGTACTGTATGATAAACAGGACTTGAGTAGAAATCTTGTGTTTAAAACTATAGAGCTCGTTACTGTTTTTCTATATTTGTTTCTGCTGTTTTTACTCTTTAAAATAAAATGAAAAAAAAAATAAAACTATAGAGCTCTCCAGCAATGCTGTAAGAGTGCTCTCGCAAACAGAAACAGGGAAACGACACCTGGGATTTGGAGGCAGATTTATGTACGTTGAAGGGCCCTGATCAGGATCATTCCCAAAATATCAGGCCCTGATCTCTGGTGGCCTTATATGGGATAAACAAACAGAAAGTACAGAGGTAGAATAGCTCATCAATCAGGCATTGATTTTTACAATATGCATTACAACCAGCTTTCTAAGACACAAAAGTAATAGGAACTGTTAACAAGAGATATTACCTGGGCAACTAAAAAACTGAAGTATGCTGGCTGGGGAGAAAGCATCTTCTGCTGTAAGAGGACAAATCACACTTTGCAAATTCCTGCTATTACATGCAGAAGCAAACTATGCATTCATAGAGACAAACAACATATCTAGCACCAAGAGTTATCCAAAGCAATCCTGGCATTGGAAAATCTAGATCCTCTGACTCAGTTCCTCATTGTGCCCATTTTGGTGAACGGGGACAGGGTGCATGCACAAATACACCAGGCCTCCTCCGTATAGCCTTGCTTTGGTCTTCTGAATATCAAGTCATCCTTTTTTTCTTTTTCATTTTTGCGAAACAAGGGATTGAACTCAGGCCCTTGTGCTTGCTAGGCAAGTGCTTATTCTACTGAGCTATCTCCCCAGCCTCACATCATCCTTAACAATTACGTGATAAATGACTACTTAGACATCCAAAATCAAGACATAGAGGTGGTGCAATAATTATATATAGCCTATGCTTATGTTTTGTATAGTTTAATAAATTATCTATCACTTATAATACCAAAATATAATGTAAATATCATGTAAATAGTTGTGAAACTATTCTTTAAGAAATGCCAAGGGAGGGCTGGGGTGAGAGCCCGGCAGTATAAGTACTTGCCTAGCAAGTACAAGGACCCAGGTTCGATACCCAGTACTGCATGCCATGCTGGCCCCTGGAATCCCAGGTGTACCATGCTGGCCACCAAAGCTGGGCATGGTGATTCATGCCTGTAATCCCAGCACTAGAGAGGCTGAGACAGGAGGACCACTATGAGTCCGAGCTGCATAGCAAAATCCTTTACCAAATAAATAAATAAAATATTTAAAAAAAAATAAACGACAAGGGAAAACTCCATAATTATATATGACACAATTTTTGCCCCAAATACATTTTTTTTCCTATGGTTAGTTAAATCCAAGGATGTGGAACCCACCAGTAAATACAGAGACCCATCATTGCATTTTCACACCATGACAGCTCTTCTCCCTGTCCTTCCTCTGGCTTCTCTGAGGACAAACCCAACTCAACACTGAACTTTGTATTTGGTGTTGTTTCAGTATTTAGTCTGGGAGTGCCATGGATTTAACTTGTCACCGAGTGTGTGTATCCTGGATCCTCCAGCGTTATCTACTTGTCAGAAGGGAGGCAGCAAGGCATCTACAACCTTCCCGTACCTTCTCCCCCGTCACTCCCACTCCAAGTATGTAAGTCACAGATTGCCCATGGACCTGTGATCCCTGGAACGTTGACTACACTTCTGGTAGCAAGCCCTGCTTTAAACCCAGGGCCACCAAAAGTCCTGACTGCTATCCATAGCTGGCCAGGCTTGTGAGTTTTCAAATTGCTGCTCAAAACTCTTGACATCAGCATATTACAATTGCTGGTAGGTTAGTATGGTGTTGCGTACTTAGAATCTCAGCACTCTGGGAAGCTGGGGCAGGAGGGTTCCAAGTTGGATCAGATTAGTGACTTAGGGAAGTCCTGTCTCAAAAAATTTTTTAAAGGGTTGGAATGTGGCTTAGTGTAAAGGGCCTGGTTCAGGCTCTGGTACCGCACATGCACACAAAGTATTAAGAGCACAGGTATCAGAATCAAACCCCAGATCTAACCAAATAGGTATGTGAGCTTAGGTAAGTCATTAACTTCTACGTCTCTCAAGTATCTCTCCTATAACATTTATCAAAGCCCATAGAAAAGACCCAGGAAAGACCCCAGAAGGCTGAGTAGCTGTTGTAACAGGCCTTTGCAACCAAACTGGTAGAATCCAAACCCCAGCTTCTCCAGTTATTACATCAGACAGGTTACCTGTCTGTGTATTCTGTCAATTCAGGTGTAAATGAGGGCAATAAAAGTATAACATTGACAGGCACTCGTGAGCATTAAACGACACAACACATTAAGCCTCGTGAGCATTAGTCACAAGGTGGGCTGCAGGGACAGGAGAGCACTTTGTCTCGTGCCTCTCAGACCTAGCAACCTGAGATGTAGACAGCGTTGGCGGGCTATATGCGGTGGTCCTGGCACCTCCCGTGCGCCAGAGGGCGCTAGCGACGATAGTGGGTAGAGAGGGTGATGGGGGCGGGGCGAAAATTACGGAGTGCTAGGTGAAGACTCTGGCTAATGAGGGCGGGGCAAATGGCCGAGCTGGGACGGGGCGGGCGGGGCGCGGCCTGATGAGAGGCGGGGCCTGGAGGGAGTCAGCCTGATGAGGGCGGGGTGAGGCGGAGCTGTGGGCGGGGATCCGAGAGGGGCGTGGCTCTGGCGCGGCCTTGAGGGGCGGAGCAGGCCGCTGGCGGGGCGGGGCCGGGCGAGCTGACCGGACGGTGCGATTATACAAGTACGTGGCGGCCTGCGAGCCGGTTTGGGTTTCGGTCCTAGGCCCGGCCTGGCACTCATTCGGGCCTCAGCTTAGCCCTGTGCTGAGTGGGTCATGCCCGACTCTAAGCAAAACCGAAACCCCGCCGCCGGTGACCCGACCTCTCCGGGGCTGGAAGGGGGGAAGGGAGAGGTGAGCGCTCCCCAGTTCCGGGACGGGGTAGTGCGTGGCGCAGGCCCGTGCAGGTCAGCATTTTCTAGCTGGGCGGAGAAGTGGGGTGGGGCTTGAGGAGCCGGGCTAAGGCTGGGATTAGGAAGCCGGCGGACCGGAACGAGCTGGGCGGTGATCGCTGTTGGGTCGTTGTCCTTCGGCGGGAGAACTGAAGCTTTCTGCGGACGCGCTGGGTCGGGGCCGCTTCTGTCTGTGAGAAAAGGGGCAGAAGCAGAGCTCTGAACCTTGGAGCTGTTGCTTTTGGGTGGAGATCGGGGAATCCTGGGAGCTTGGAACAAAGTAGGGGTCCCACACTGGCAGGAGCTTGAGTATTCTCTTTTCTAGGTGACTATGAACGGCAGGGCCCCCAAAGAGGCCGTACTGGCTGCGGCTCGTGAGCTCCTCAAGTTTGTGAACCGGAGTCCCTCTCCTTTCCACGGTAGGTGACCAAGGCGAGAGGATGGGGCCAGGGCTGTCTCCCAGATGCTTGCCTCGCTATGAGAGGGTCCTCTTCCTGCAGCTGTGGCTGAGTGCCGCAACCGCCTCCTCCAGGCTGGCTTCCGTGAACTCAAGGAGACGGAGAGCTGGGATATCAAGCCCGAGAGCAAGGTACTGGGGATGAGTAGATCCCTGGACTGGGTCTTAAAGTCCAGTGTGCCAGCTGGCCAAGCATCTCACACCGCGTCTCTCTCCTCCCACCCCAGTATTTCTTGACCAGGAACTCCTCTACCATCATTGCTTTTGCCGTTGGGGGCCAGTATGTTCCTGGTAATGGCTTCAGCCTCATTGGAGCCCACACTGACAGTCCCTGCCTCCGGGTAAGAACCTAGGGCTCAGTCGGAGAGAGGGATTGTGTGTCAGGGGCAGCATAAACCAGAGAGCCACAAGGTACAGATTGGGGGAGAGGGGTGTCTCTATCCCCTGGAGCAGGAGAGGAGCTTGGCTTGTTGCTTTCTTCCACACATGAACCCCTTCTCTGACACTAATATTTGCTCTATACAACTGGTCCTGTGAAACAAATCTTGTCATCCAGCCTGACTTCCTGTCGCCATGCTCAGGTGAAGCGCCGATCTCGCCGAAGCCAGGCAGGCTTCCATCAGGTTGGTGTAGAAACCTATGGTGGTGGGATCTGGAACACCTGGTTTGATCGAGACCTGACCTTGGCTGGACGAGTCATTATCAAGGTGGGAACTGGGGTGGTGGGGAGTGGGGGGAGTGGACCAGGAGGCTCTTAGTGTCAGCTGCCTGCAGACCGAATGTCACATTCTTTCGGGGTACCATTGGAGAGTTCCCTGGGGAAGAGGTGGGGCAGCCTGAAGGATAGCATGTTTAGTCTGGCTGAACTGAGAGCTTTATCTTGCTGATGTTGGGAGGCACCCTGGCTGACCTGGCTAACCTGGCCTGTCGACTACAGTGCCCTTCCTCAGGTCGGCTGGAGCAGCGGCTGGTGCACGTGGACCGGCCTATCCTGCGCATCCCACACCTTGCCATCCACCTGCAGCGAAATGTCAATGAGAACTTTGGGCCCAACACAGAGACACACCTGTGAGACTGGGACAGGCTTTGGTGGGAGGGGTGTGGTCCAAATTAGATGAGAGAAGGGACCCAGGTAGGACCTGGGAGACCAGTGCTTCGTAGCCCATCAAGTTCTGTTCTTATGACCCAGTTACTATTCATAGCTCTGCTGTTTGGGGGAGTGGGTTGGGAAGCGATGCCTGAGCCCACGGGTGCCTGTCCTGCCCTCCCCTCCAGCCCTCCCATGGCCTCCTTTCTTCTGTCTCCCCACAGAGTCCCTATTCTTGCCACAGCAATCCAGGAGGAGCTGGAGAAAGGGGTTCCTGAGTCAGGGCCTCTCAATACATCTGTAAGAAGGTCCCCTCCTGAGGGGTGGGGGAGGCAGCCAGGTGCCTGGAAAAGGAGTGAGGAGAGGTGTGGTGGACCCTCCTCCAGACATCCTCTGCCCTGCAGGATGAGCGGCACCACTCGGTCCTTATGTCCCTGCTCTGTGCCCAGCTGGGTTTAAGCCCTGAAGACATCTTGGAGATGGAGCTGTGCCTGGCAGACACACAGCCTGCGGTGAGGGGTGGCTGAAGGAGCTTGGGGTCAGGACAGTATCCTAGCCAGAGTATCTCCCCCAGTCCATTAATGACTGTTATGCTTGTTCCCTTCCCCCACCTGTGGTTCCCAGATAGGTAAGGGGTGTGTGTGTGTGCACACGCATCCATCCATCGTCCCATACGTGCACTGAGGCTGCCTGTGGGGCAGAGCCTGGGCCCCAGCCTTGTTGCAGATTCCTGGCAGTTCCTGCTCTAAGTGGTCTCTGGTGTGTTACGCCCACACTGTCTCTGAACCTCTGAGAGCAGAAGGCAAGGAAGTGGCCACTCACTCTCTGTCTTCCAGTTTCTGTCAATAGTGGATCACCAAGTCTAGGTTCTTGAATATATGCTGAGTTTCTGTTTGGCATAGGAGGGGGTGAGGGGCGCTAGGGTCAGGCTGACCGCCCTGTCTGTCCAGGTCCTGGGTGGAGCCTATGACGAGTTTATCTTTGCCCCAAGGCTGGATAATCTGCACAGCTGCTTCTGTGCCTTACAGGTAAGAAACAGAGTATCCCAGGCAGCACCCACAGGAGAGGTGGAAAGCTAGGACTGTGGGGATGGTCTCAGGTCCAGTGGTAGCAAGAGGGGGCCACTGGATGGACCATAGCTGTGCAGCTGATGTCATTACCTTCGGTCTCTGTCCTTCTATTGGCCCAAGGCCAGGCCCTGAGATAATGGGAATCTAAGAAGTGTTTCAGGCCTGTGTGTACCTTGCCTTCCTGCTGTTGTTACTGTCTTCCCTTAAGATAGCAGTCTCTGCCTCCAGGGAAAGCCCCACTGCTGCACCAGGCAGTATCATCCACCTCCTCCTACTTTCCTCTCGTCTCACCCCTGGCTTAAATCTTCCCAGTCTTCTCTGTTCCTTGGGATCTCAATGATCTCGGTGGGACAGTCTTCCTCCTGGTCCCTTTTATCTAGGCCGTCCTCTTCACCCGAGGCAGGTCTGTTTCTCTTCTGTTGCCCTCCCCTCTCTCTCTGCCTTTTGTCATCCTTTCCTTCCTCACCCATCCTGAGACTGGAGACAGACTTTGGACTCTAACAGACCAGAGCCAGCCTGTGTCCCTTGCTGCAGCCAGCAGAGGTTACAATTGCCTGTGGACTTCAGCCTGTTAGCTGAGCCCGACCAGTGTACGTGAGCTCCAGGGCCTTCTGATTGGCCAGGGTGCTCAGCTCTCCTATTCCATCTTTCACATCATCTCCCTACCTTCTGTAGGAGAAGGTGTGGGAACGGAGCACCTGGAGGATGGTTTGTTTTAAGTCCTGGCTGGAATGGTCCCCTTACTCCCTCTTGGAGGCTACAGAAGCTCTGCTCACTCACCTGAATGGAGCTGAGCAAGGGAATGTGCTCTGCAGAGTGGTGTGCTAACTTACAGGAGGGGTAGGGATGATGTGTTTGTTTCTTTCTCCGTCCAGGCCCTCATTGATTCTTGCACAGCCCCTGCCTCTTTGGCCATGGAGCCCCATGTGCGCATGATCACGCTCTATGACCATGAGGAGGTACGTGAAGGACAGCAGGAGAGGCCCTTCCGTGGCGTCTTTTGTAACAGCATGAGCCAGGACTGTGCTAGAAACCCCGAAGATTGGGGCAGGGTGGGAGTTGTGCTTCCATAGCACTCAGTGTCCCCTTCTAGCTCGGCATGTATCTGCATCTTCTGATGTGACCCTGTCTTCCTGTATCTGAGCGCTTTTGGGAGAGGGCTGTGGGCCAGTGCGGGGAGCCCACCAGTAAGTGCTGTCTCTACCCCTGAAATGACTGGGAATTAGTCTGGCTGTAGCCTACTGTCAGGTGCTCACGCCCTTTCCCTCCCAGTGACTCAGTGAGGAGGTCCTGGGCCAATCTGGACATCGGGCCCCTCTTGCTGGGCTGCCAGCTCAGGCCCTTGGCCTCTGCCATCCCCAGGTGGGCTCTGAGAGTGCCCAGGGGGCACAGTCTCTGCTGACTGAGTTGGTGCTGCGGCGGATCTCCTCTTCAGCCCAGCACCTGACAGCCTTCGAGGAAGCTATACCGAAGTCCTACATGATCAGCGCAGACATGGCCCACGCTGTGCACCCCAATTACCTGTGAGTCTCCTGTGCCAGATGCAGCCCTCACACAGCCAGAGACACAAGCGTAACACAGCAGGCGTGGCTTTGGCCCCCATCGCTTCCCTTTTGTCTTCCTTATTCTGCCCAGAGGTTTGGTGAGGACTTTCTTCAGGTTGCTCCAGAGCCCAGCTTGTTTAGTCAAGTAGTGCCTCGCCCAGGTGTGAGGAGGCCTGATCCGCACCCTGATTTCCGTCTGTTGTTAGAGGCTGCATGGAACGGTTTTTAGGTCCTGCTGCATGGGATAGCGAAGAGGGCTGTTGTCCGTTAGAGCTGTTTGCCTTGGGAGGCACGGTGGGTGTTGACAGGCCCACTGTTATGTGCCATCCTGCCCCTTACCACCTCTTACAGGGACAAGCACGAGGACAACCACCGGCCCTTGTTCCACAAGGTGAGGCGCTCCCTCCTTCCCAAGGAAGCAGAGGCTTTGTCCCTCCATCTGGGCCTGCCATCATCTCTCCCTCCCCTGGACTCTCCCCAGGGCCCTGTGATCAAAGTGAACAGCAAGCAGCGCTATGCTTCGAATGCTGTCTCAGAGGCCCTGATCCGAGAGGTGGCCAACAGCGTCAGGGTGCCCCTGCAGGTGAGGGTGGGAGTGATGTGGTGGAGGGGGTAGGGTGGGGCACTTGGAGATGGGCTTCGGAAGAGGAGGAGCCCAGTCTGTGGGTGGAGCGGGGGCTCTGGGCGTAGGCAGAGCTGAGTTTGGGGCAGGTGCTCTCTGCGCGGCGCAGGCCGTGTGGCCTCACTGGCCTCCTGTGCAGTCTGGCTCTCAGGCTCCACACCTGCAATGTGAGGCTGATAACGATGCCCGCTTTCTGGCTTTTCGTGAGGGTTAAAAGCATTGTGTGCACTTGGCATGTGGTGGGTGAGTCCTGTCTTTTTCTCTCCTTGCAGCCCTGTCTGCCTATTTCTTCTACACACTGCTGCTTTCCCCCAGATGATATTCAGGGCCAAGGGGCCTGGGACCCTAATTACTCATTTACCCTCAAAAATCACTTCTTTAGTCCTTTCTTCCTAGTATGCGTGTGTATAATTATAGGCATCCACGTGCCCGACTGTCTGTCTGCCTGCCTGTCTGTCTATCTAGACACTCAGGACAGTCCAGTGATAAACGTAGCAAATGAGTTCCAGTAGTTGGGACTCAGTGTGGTATCCTGATTCCCCGCTCAGGGCTCCTGGTGCTTCTGTGTGCCCGTTTTGACCCCTGTAGAGCGGCGTGGTTGTACTCTCAGGAAGGTCTCTCAGAACGGGTGAAAGGCAGCTACGGGGGTGTCAGAGGAAGCCAAGGGAGCAGTGCTAAGGCTCCAAAGAGGACAGGCGGTGAGCTGGGTCTGGAGGAGAGAGCGCCCAGGTGAGAGCAGGATGTGCAGGGGAGAAGCCTGCCCGGACTGAGGTGTCGGCCATCGGGCCACGAAAGGGCATTTGAATTTCATTCTAAGGTAGGCTGAAGACAATGGGGGATTTTCTTGTAATAACTAACAGCAGAAGCAGGACATGTGTACTTCAGAAAATACAAGTAGAAACAGGAAAGTAAAGCATGAATCCCAGGCTGGAGACGAAACTTGGCCTTGCCTAGCAGGCAAGGCCTTGAGCTTAGACCTGCAAAAATAAACAAGTTGACGAGTCCCCGGAGATACCTTGCCAAATTTTTTTCTGTGCATATTCTTAATACACTTTAAAATAATGAAGTCCTTTGGATCCCTGGCACTGCATGCCACACTGGCCCTGCCCCCAGGTGCTCTGAGCCAGAAATTGAGCCTAAGCATGGTAGCACTCGCCTGTAATCCCAGCACTGGGGAGGCCGAAAACAGGAAGATCACTATAAATCCAGTCAGAGCTGCCTAGTGAGGCCCTGTACCAGATACATTTAAAAAAACTCCTATTGGATATACTCTTTTTTTTTTTCTTTTTGTGGTACTGGGGATTGAACTCAGGACCCTGCACTTGCCAGGCAACTGCTTATTCTACTGAGCTATCTCCCCTTTATTGGATATATATATATATAGTTTTCTTACCTCTTTCACTCCATCATCTCCCCCTTTTCAGTAAGTTTTTGTTAGTGTGTTTCTCATCAAATATACAGATCAGAGACTGGGGAGATAGCTCAGTGGAATAAGTGCTTGCCTAGCAAGCACAAGGGCCTGAGTTCAATCCCTGGTTCTGCCAAATACATACATGCATGCATACATACATACATACGTACATACATACATACATACATACATACATATCACTTTCAGTTTTCCCTACTTACCTCCACACACATCCTCCCCACCAAAAAAAAAAAAAAAAATGTATAGGGCCGGGCATGGTGACGCACACTTGTAATCCCAGCACTTGGGAAGCTGAGGCCAGAGGATCAGTTTGAGTTCAAGACCAGGCTGGAATACAGAAGTGAGCTCAAAGCCAGCCTGAACTGCACAGGGAGACCCTGTCTCAAAAAAGACTAAAAAAAAGTGTGTGTGTGTGTGTGTGTAATCTATTTTTTATTTTTTTGCGGGACCAGGGTTCGAACTCATGATCTTGCACTTGCCGGGCAGGCACTTGTGCCACGGAGCTATCTCCCCAGCCCCTAATCTTTTAGAAAGTAGCATTTGCTATGTATTCCAGGCTGACCTTAACTCACTACATAGCCCAGGCTGGCCTCAAACTTGTGATCCTCCTGTCTCAGCCTCCTGTGTGCTACATTATCCAGCTTTCCAACATAATCTTTTTTTTTTTTTTTTTTCAGTGCCAGGGATTGAACTCAGGACCTTGTGTTTGCCAGGCAAACACTTATTCAATTACTGAGCCATCTCCCTGTCCCCCAACATAATCTTCATAGTTATTTGGCTCACTGTAGTATCCATTTCAGGACCAGGCACATATACTCTATTCCTCCCCACCAACACTTTTTATTTATTTTTTTAAATAATACTAGCTTGTTGAAACCAAACATCCCATGGAATGGCTCCCTTTCTGGCTTGTCCAGTTGCTTGCTCATGGCGTCATTGAGCATGTGCCTCTAACCCTGTTTTTCCTATACACTGGAATTTGTATGTGGAGACTTGACGTTTCAAATTAAACACTTTTGGCTAGGAAGCATCACAGCTGGTGGTACTCCCTTCATATTAATCACACACTTGATACCTGGGATGGACCCCACCAGACTGAGGTGCCCTCAGTCCCCACATAATATGGAGGTTTCTCTCCATTGGTTGGACAGCTGTGTAAGCAATGAGCTCCACATCAGACACCAAATGGTTTTAATACTAATTGGAAATCTTTGCTTACATTGATCATTCACTAGAATTGACTGAAAGATGCCACCCCATGTTTCCATCTTTATTGAGCCTCTTGATCCAATCCTCCATAGAATAGAATCCCTTCTCCCCATCAGCTAGTGCTGTTTGGTTGTCATGAAATACAAGTCCCACTGGAAAGACAACGTAAAGTACTTAGTTTTTTCAAGGTAAGTTTTCACTCCACATGAGGCCATCACAAATGATAAGCCAGTATTTCTTCCCTTTTCCTTTTTTAATTGTCAGAATCAGGCATTTTCGTTGATTTAATGTGATCTGGTCTACTACAGTTAACATTTTTTTTTCCCGGGACTAGAGTTCAAACTCACGACCTTGCACTTGCCAGGCAGGCACTTGTGCCACGGAGCTATCTCCCCAGCCCCCTTTTTCATATTTAATTTTTTTTTTGAAGGTTCCACTTATACTTTATTTCTTCAATAGGCCATATATTAATGGATACACAGTGCTTTTACTTGGCATCAATTATGATTTCATTTAGAAATAATTTAGCTGTATCCTATCAGCTGGTATGATTACTAATCTCTCCATTCCTTGCGGGTGACTCTGCCCTGAGGGGAAAGGTTCCATTCTATTCCAGTTTGTGTTGCTGTATAGGTCCATGTAGCAATACAGAATGTGGCTCCACCAACTAATATAGCATTGCCATATTTGTCATGGAAATCAGGTGTACGTTTCTGATGGCTCTGCCTTGTTATCGTTTGTTGAATGCTTCCAACTGGAAAACGACCTAAGGCGTTTTTGGCCAAGGAAAACATCGTGAAGCTGAAGTTGAAACTGTAGTTACTGTAGCTGCTGGCTTGGTGCCTTCATATTTAATATTGAAATTGTCATGCCTTTGACCAGTAGGAGCTCTCTGAGTGCAACTCCTATGCCCTTATGACTTAATTTCCTTGCTCTTTGTAACAAGAAATTGCAGTCTCAAAAATTGTTCATTTTTCTCCCCAGATTTTGTAGTTTTGGGGAAACAATTGTAGTAGAGGTCACAGCCTGGCACCAGGAGTGTCCATTATTGTTATGGGGGTGTGTACTGGGGATCATTTCCCTGAACAGAGGAAAAAAAATATGCATTTTAGCATTTATGTGTTAATACAGTAATTGCTACTTACTAAAATAGTCATTAGAGGGGCTGGCGAGATGGCTCAGTGGTCTAAACACCTGCTTAGGGAAGCTTAGGCAGCCACAGGGACTGCGGTTCAATCCCCGGCACCACATGCTGCGCCAGCCCCACCCCCAGGGCAGGCTGAGCCAGCCAGAGCACAAATAAATAAATAAATGAGATTTAAAATAAAAATAAAAAAAACTTTAAAAAAAATAGCCATTAGTTTATTTGATTGTATAGTTCTATTTTCTTTTAAACTAAAGATCTTGATGTCTAGTATCATGATATCATTTTCATGGCTTTTTAAAAAAATAGTATGTAAAAAGTTTCAAAACGCCACTGGCAGTGTTTTTATTATTTATTTATTTATTTATTTTTTGTTTTGCTTGTTTCTTTATTTATTTTATGGCTGGCTCAGCCTGCCCTGGTGGTGGGGGCTGGTGCAGCATGTGGTGCCGGGGGAATCGAACTGCGGTCCCTGCAGTTGCCTGAGCTTTCCTAAGCAGGCGCTTTAGACCACTGAACCATCTCTCCAGCCCAGTGTTTTTATTTTTATTTATTTTTTAAAAAGTTTATTTCATTTTCTTAAACCACATTTATTTGTTTGTGTTATGGCCAGCTCAGCCTTCCCTGGGGGTTGGGGGGCAGCGGGCGCAGTATGTGGTGCCTGGGATCGAGCCGTGGTCCCTGCGGTGAGCCTAGAGTTTCCGACGCACACGCTTTAGACTGCTGAGCCATCTCACCAGCCCTGGCAGTGTTTTTAAAACATAAACTACTGAGTGCTTTTTCTTTGTGTATGTGTGAGATTAAGCATGAGGATGTCGGAAAAGATGTGTTTAGGAAATCCCCCTGCCCGCCTTAGAAAAAATGGATTATATGGGAGTGATCAGATGATAGTAGCTAAACCAGGCTGGTGGCAGTACAAGTAGTGAACGAGACCAAGCCAGACCGCGCTGTCCTGTGGGGTGTGTTATTTGTGTTGGCTTTGTGATCTCACGCGTCCTTTCCGTGTTCCATGGGTAGAACTGGACTATCTCCCAGGCCCTCCCAGCCCTGCAGTTCTGAGAAGGCTTCTTCCTGGTTGGACCTTAAACATACCACAAGCAGCTCATGACCTCTCCTTCTTTCTCTAGGACCTCATGGTCCGGAATGACTCCCCCTGTGGTACCACCATTGGCCCAATCTTGGCTTCTCGGCTTGGACTGCGGGTGCTGGATTTAGGCAGCCCCCAGCTGGCCATGCACTCCATCCGGGAGACGGCGTGTACCACAGGAGTGCTGCAGACCATCACCCTCTTCAAGGTAACGCCTTCCCGCTGTGGGTGGTCACTGGGCTCTTTCCCTTCCCTGGGCTGGTTGCTAAAGCAACGCCTCCATCCCTAAGTGATTGGCCTAGATGATGGAGGCTGCTTGACAGGGTGTTACTATAATGAGTCCTCATTCTTCTCAAGGCTCAGGGGCCTCAAAGGAAAATGAAGGGCCAGAGGGGGGTGGGGGATGGGAAGATGGTGTAGCTGGCCTACGGAGGTGGTGCAGCCTCAGTATTTGTCTTGCTGGGGCTGCGGCAGGAATTGGTGGGCTACCTCCCTGTGAGCATGTGCTGACTCCAGATCTCATGTTGCCTTCATTCTAGGGCTTTTTTGAGTTGTTCCCCTCTCTGAACTGTAAACTCTTAGTGGATTGAGGACCCTTGGCAAGACTTTTCTTCTATCCCTTTGCACTTGAGAGGTCCTCAGCTGAGCTGAAGCTGGATTATTAAAGTGAACTTTTCACTCAAAACTCTCCACTGTGCTTACTTGGACACAAGAGGGTGGCGTTGAACTGGCTTTGAACCCCTGGAACTAGAGCAAAGGAGGAGCCTAGGGCACAGCGAGAGGAGGCCATGGCTTCTAGGGGCTGAGAATCCTGATTTAAAATCCTTTTCTTAAGTATGGGGGCCTGAAGTAGATGAAGGGTTGGGTAGGTTTATGACCAAGAGTCATTTGTTCTGCCACTCCAGTTCCTTGCCCCAGGAAGCCACCTCAGTGCTTTTTCCCATCCGCAGAACAGTCCAGGAGTGAGTCTGGGTGTGGTGGCACGTGCCTGTAATCCCAGCACTTGGGAGGCAGGAAACAGGAGGAGCACTATGAGTCGGAGCTGCATAGTGAGACCCTGCACACACACACAAAAAAGTCCAGGAGCCTAGCTGTCCTTCTGCAGTTAGCATAGACACCCCTTGCCCCACCCCACTGAGCTTCCCAGTTCCCAGAGTGGTCAGGGCTATTCCCAGCCTTTCCAGCTCCCCTGGAGCTATGAAGAGCAGGGGACAGTCTGCTTTATCTCCTCTGGTTTTCCTCTTCTCAGCAGTCCCCATTATTATTAATATGTTATTAGGAAAGAAGATTATCACCAAAAAATTAGGCCTAAGTCTACTCATAAATCAGCCTCTGTCTTTCCCAAAAAATAATTGCACTAACTAGTATCTTCCAATGTTTTTGAAACCTGTATAAAAATTAATACCTATATAAATATGGTCACATAAGCTAAAATCCTGCAATGGTATGGACATATTTTCATATTGATAACATAAATGTAGTTTAAAAATGGCAAAAAATCATATACATTTAAAGATTTCACAGTGTATTGGTCGCTTTTCTATCACTGGGTCAAAATACCTGCTGCCCACAAATTAGAGGAGAGATTTAATTTGGCTTGTGGTTTCAGAGGGCTCGGTGCATGTGCAGTGAGTGGGCCAGCTGCGAGGGAGATGTACCCTTGTGGGGTGTGGAGGAGGAAGGTGCTCCAGCCAGGAAGGACGAACAAGGAACTGGCACAAGAATACACCCTCCCAGGGCTGCCCCTGTGGGCCATCCCCAGCTGTCAGCAGCACTTCCAGCTATGAAGGTAGATTTATCCACTCATGAATATAGTGTTAGATTTTTCCAGTGGTGCAGCAGAGAAGCAGAAGTGAAGCGGGAGAAGGGATTTACTGACTCTGAAGACAGAATCGGAGAGAGATGGGGAGCCTCTGATCTGAGACGGGAAGGCTGAGACTTTATGGGCTTTTTCTAGTGGCAGAGTTTGAGGGGCAGGTTATTGACACAAGGAGTTGATTGGAGGCTCCGTGTATGTGCAGGGAGAGGTAAGAGGGAGCTGTGTCCAGGGTTGGAGTGGGGAAGGAGGAGGAAGTGGTCAGAGGGCAGGTAAGCTGCTGTTTTGGGGATTAGCCAGGTTGAATCAGGGCTATGCTAATTTAGCAGTTTGTACTCGGGCTGGAACGTATCATGTAACACCCCCATAATATAATCACCTGTCAGAAGGCTCACCTCTGAACATAGGAGCCTTTTGGGGACCCTTTTAGATCTAAATCATGACACAGTACAAGGATACTATGAAATATTAAGGTGCAGCTCTTACAAGTGGAGTCATGTGGACGGCACAGAAACATTGTTGAGCAGAAAAGGCGGATTACAGAATTGCATAGAGCATTTTTCATTCTATGCAAAACCCATGTACCCAGGAAAACATTTTTATGGATGCGTGAATACACGCATGCTTATACATGTATAAACAAAACCCTAAAAAATACGTTATGCTTTTAACAGTGATTATCTACATTTAGTGACAAGCAAGACTTGCATTCTTTAATAGTTTCCTTTTATACAAGAAGATATGTTCATGTATTATATAATTTTTTTCACCTTAAATTGTATTCTTAGAATTACTACACAGTATTTTCTTTTTAAATTTTTTGAGACAAGGTCTTGCTATGTTGTCTACGCTGGCCTTGAACTCACTATGTAGCCCAGGCTGGCCTTGAATTCATGGCAATCCTCCTGCCTCAGCCTCCTGAGTGCTTGGGATTACAAGTGTACACCACCACACCTGGGTGTATGTAGTATTTTCTTGTAAGATGGGTTGACAATTCCAAACAGCACTGGGATGAGGTTTTTTTTTTTTTTTTTTGGAATGGCACTTGAACCCAGGGGCTCACCTATACTAGGCAGGCACTCTTCTATTGAGTTGCATACCCAGCCATTTAAAAATCATTATTTTAAAATTTTGAGATAGTCTTGCTAAGTCGCCCAGGTTGGCCCCAAATTTGGAATCTTCTTTCAGCCTTCTGAGTAGCTGGGATTAAGGCATGTGCCACCATGCCCAGCTGAGACAAATTTTTATACATATATATATGTATATATATATATGTATATATATATACATATATATATATATATAGTACTCTTGACTAATTTTTACCCTTGTAATAATTTTTAGAGATGAAATTATGTAATCAAAGGTATGCATATTTAAAATGTTAATAAATAGTGTCATTTTCATAGAAGTTTGAAATATTAGAAGATGGGAGTTAGCCCTATCGCTAAGTAGACCAGAGTTTTTCATTAACAAGGGTATTAACCTTTTTCATTAACAAGTACTTTTATGCTTACATATTTGGGTTTTCATAATTTTTTTTTTTTTGTACTGGGGATCAAACTTGGGACTT
>PVKN010003564.1:0-22928 GCA_004027915.1 Capromys pilorides
ATAAAATCAACTAGAAGAGCTACTTACATGTGAATAGAGCTTAGTCATTATGAAAGGACCTATAAAGTGAAATTCTTTGACATATTAGTTGAAACTCCGGTTTTATGACTTTTCTGGTTCTTTATCTGAGTGTATAAATATTAACACTTTATATAAGAACAATCTCATTTATAAAATTTGCAAAAATAAAAATATAAAGTATTCCTGCATACCCTTATTCAGATTTATGTCTTATTAACATTCTGGCCTGCTCATTTCCTCTCAGTTTGGTATTACATGGCTTTTTAGAAATAAATAAGCCGGGCGTGGTGGTGCACACCTGTAATCCCAGTACTCGGGAGGCTAGGCAGGAGGATTGTTGTGAGTTCAAGGCCAGCCTGGGCTTCCAAGTGAGCTTAATGCCAACCTGAACTGCATAGCAAGACCCTGTCTCAAAAAGAAAGAGAGAGACAAAGAGAGACAGACAGAGACAGACAAGAAAAGAGAAAGGAAGGAAGGAAGGAAGGAAGAAAGAAAGAGAAAAAAATTATTTTAGCTATTTCAGTCACAAGTTTCAGGCTAGCCTAGGGTGCAAAGTAACTTTAGAGCTGGCCTGGATGATGTAGTGAGACTCTCTCAAAAAAAAAGAATTTATAATAATAGAAAAATGTTTATGATAAGCACTAAGAAAAACTATGGCCCAGTAATGTCAAATAGCAGTGCCCATAGAGGAGCAATCAGAAGCAAATACAATCCAGGTGTTGACCATTATATCTGAGTCAGGCATGGTGGTGCATGCCGCCTATGATCCTAGCACTCTGGAGATTGAGGCAGGAGGCTTGCTGTGAGTTTGAGGCTGGCCTGGGCTATGTGGTAAGACATATCTCAAAAAAAAAAAAAAAAAAAAAAAAAAAAAATATATATATATATATATATATATATATATATATATATCTGTAGATGATTGTTTTCTCTTTCTGCTTGCCTAATTTTTACAACAAATACATTTTTTAATATATACAATCATTCTTAAAGTACACACTCAGGGCTGCGATTTGTGGCTCAGTGGTAGTGATATCCTGCCGCATGCAAAGCCATGAGTTTGAGTTCCAGCACTGCAAAAATAAATGTAAAAAATACATACGCACAAATACTTAATTTTATTGCAAGTAATACCTAGCAGCCTAAGGGTAGCTCCGTTGCAAAACTGTGGGAACAAGTGAAACCCGCACTACTGCTTTGCTCTGGTGACTAGGATTTTGGGGAAGGTCACTGGATATTTACGCATAGATCGAGAAATTTGAATTACAAGGAGGTAGATTTATGAAGCACTCTCGGAGTCTTCGATAGAAAAAGTTTCACTTATTTCATGAGTATTTTCTTTACATATTTCTTTCCTTAGAAAAAATCTCGCAAGAAGATGTGTATCCTGGTGCTTGTCCTGTCAGTGGTGATTGCAATCTTGGGATTTGTTATCTGGGTAGTTTCTAAATGAATTGTGATTGCCTCAGAGCCTTCTCCTGCTGAGTTGTTTTCAAGGGCAAGTGCTTGTTGGAGTCTTCTTGCCAGAACAGACTGAGCACAAGAAGAGAGCGTACACCAGAACATCCTGTAATAACTTAGTTAGGATCTAACTACTAACTAGTCCTTGGAATTAGTGACCTATAAAAAAACAGTATTTATCAATTTATGTATACATTTTTTTGATTTCTCAAATTAGGAATTAATTGATGTGGACTTTGCTTTATTTTATATTTTGATTGACCTTTGTCCTAAGTGTGTACTGAAAATTCCATTATAGATATTATTTTTAACAGACAACACTACGCTCATAATAGTGTCCTTTTATGTATATATACAATTTACCTTTTTACTAGCAACATTATTTTCTGGCACCCAGCATACTGGAGTCTGTCACAAACGGTGTAATAAGCCAACAGTTTTTATTATTTAACAGTTTTCTTTGAATTTCTAAGAAGTCTATTCATTGGCAAGATTTTGGCATAATATTTAACTGGAAAGCAAAAAATTACACATGTGATTAAGATTAAATGAGAAATACCTGTTTGAATTTATCAGTTGCTGGGGTATGTGTTATAATCTGAGTTTAACGTTTACTTTATTATCTGCTAGTGTTGTCCACAGCAGTTTAACCTTATACACACTAAGCAAGAGCTCCCTTTTTAAAGAGATTAATTTAATTAATATTACTATAATCTGGGGGGGTCCCTCTCCAACCTGTCTGAATGGAAAGGGAGAATTAGATACAGCATGCTTTTGGAAAGCAAATGAAAATTGTTTGGAATGATTGAATCTTTTTGTTGTTGTCGTTTGCTTGTGGCTCTACATTCCTGGTGAATGATGAATATTGCCATCAAAAGGCTGGCTGTGCTCTAGCCTATAGGGTATTTGATGGCAGGAAGATTAAGTTAGACTGACATTGAGTTTAAAACCTGGTCTAGTGAACCCAGTGATAAAGTCAAGAAAAGGTTCACTGTTGTAAATAAATCCAGTTTGGAATAGTGATGTTAGACTCATCCTAACTTATGAATAAGGGATTAATATCTCCATGAATAGTTTTAGACCAAAAAGGTTTCAATAAAAGACTTGCTGTCCTGTCATATAAATGTTGTCCACTTCACTTTTTCACAGATCTAGAACAGTTAAAGGGAACTTTTATGTAAGAAAGCATCTAGTAATGAACTGGGCCAAACATTTTAGTTCATCCTGTAGTAAATTAAAGTATTTGCCTACTTTAGGTATATTTCTATTCATTTCTTCTATTCCCCTTAATGTTTCTTAATCTTCTTGTAAAAGCTAATGTGAACAGTAGGGAAACAAGGGCCCAAATGCGTAAGTTTCTTTGAAGTTTTGCACCATTCCACCTACTTAATACAAATAAACATTTGAAAAGCTTTTGTAGTAAGTTTTTATGAATTAACATTCCAATGAGCTATCTGGTCATCTACTGTCTTCGGAAAGCTGAGACTCACAAGAAGAATGGAGACTGGGCGAGGGTTGGTTGAGGGTTGGAACAGGATCGGTGGGTGCAGAGCAGAGCCTTTGAGGTGGCAGTGGTCTAAGCAGCAGTGTCAGAAATGAGTCCGATTCTGGTCATTGTCCTTTCAGCTCCAAATCACAATTGATTTTCACATATCATTAGTAACATTACTGGCAAGAAAAAAAGATATTGATTGTATAAAACTGAATTTGGGTCAAATAAAATGAGTAGTTTGATTGTGTAATTCTGTGTGATCCGGCAGTGGTTGTAGTGGTGGGCATGGAGAGCCAAAGGATCTTGGGCTAGAACTGATAGCAGTTGCCAGAAAGACTCTGTTAGGTGGTCGTGATAAACCCACCCACAGTCTTCATCTGTACCTTCATTATTTTTGGGGGCGTTATGGTGTAGGACAGTGATTATTAACTATGGAAACACATTAGAAACTTTTAAAAAACACTGACACCCCCCCCCCCATTCTGATGTCATTAGTCTGGAGCATAGCTTAGACACTTGAATTGTTTTGAAGCTCCAGCTGATTCCTACGTGCAGTCAAAAACCAGATGAGTGCAGCAGACCAAAGAGATTTTAGCTCTGCCATTAATTTGCTGAGGGTATTTGGAGAGGTCACTTAACCTATAGGCCCCAAATTTTCTCAGTAACTTTTCCAGCTAGGGAATTTTTCAACTGTAAAGATAACAGAGGTTTTAGTCTGAACATACAAAATGTATATTTGCCTCTGTATCCCTTACCTTTTCGCATTTATTTCCTTCACTGAAATGTTCTAGGAGCACTGGTTGTGTTGTAGTATTCTCTTCAAATGAACTGACATTGAATTGTATGTGATAAAGCAGAAATACCATTCTGGCCATTCATCTGGGAATGTTTCAGAACAAGAGCTTGGCAAAGGTTAGATTGATGTGTGCATGCATGCGTGTGTGCACGTGTGTGCATGCTTGGGTGATTTCAGCTATTGGTTGGACATGAGAGCGTTCACCCACTGCAATGCATAATCCAGCTCTAAGCCAAACTTACACTGCTTTTTACCAGTGGATTAAAGCATCAGAATGAAATTGCTCTTGAGTCTACAAAGTAACACCCTGAGTCTCCTTCCTCAGTCATAGGAACAGAGCTTTTGCTGTTGGTCAGTACGCGAGAGTGGAACATCTTAGTTCATGTTCTTGCCCAGGGCCAGCAATCACCTGCCTCTTCCTTGCTTTTCTGGGTATGTGTAGTGCATACTTAGGCTTCAAGGGATTTCTCAGTACTGTTTTCTACCGCCATTATGATTACTTTAGAGTCCATTTAAGCAGGATATAGTTAGGAGATTTTAAGTCTCTACCCTGATCCACTTTTAGACCAGCTAAGTGATTTTGTTACTCAACTAAAATGAAATTAGACTCATAACTAAGGACTTAATTTTTTGTTGTTTTGGTTTATTGAAACAATCTGTATAACTTAAAATGTCTTCAGTATACTTTAACAGTTACTTAACATATCTCACAGTGAAGGCAAAGAACAAGACTGGACGTAGCTCAGTAACAGTGCTTGCTTTGCCTAGTGTTGCGAGGTCCTGGATTCCCTCACCAGCACTTCAAAAGGAAGAGGAACATTCTTACCCTCATCCTAAAAGGTTTTTGTTCTTGTAGCTAACCTCTGCTTCTCCCACGGGTAGCTGCTGGCAGTCACCTACCTGATTCTTATCTCCACAGTTTTGCCTGCAAATGTAATTACGTAGCAAGTAGCCTTTTGCACAATTTTGCAACTTTTGTATTGTGTACATCTATGAGGATTGAACCCAGGGACCTTGCACTGAGCTACATTAGTAAGTCATGTAACTGTTAACTTTCATTATTTTTTAAAGACAGGGTCTCACTATATAGTTCAGGCTGGCCTTAAACTGCCTCAGCCTCCCACACGCCTGGTTCTTTTTCTTTTTGAGGCAGGATCTCCCTGAGTTGCCCAGATTAGGCTTGAAAGTATGACCCTCCTGCCTGCCTCAGTTTCCCAGAATGTCAGGATTACAGGCATAAGCCAGCATGTAGGACTTAAAATTTTTAAAAATAAGTTTTCAGTTTAATACAGTTTTGAATCCTGTGTTAAAGATCAAGCATTTACCAGTCCGTAGAGAAAAAATATGTATTGGGCTTACGAGTTCCATCTGTATCTGAGATAATGTTCTCCCAACCTTTTTTTCCCCCAATGTTTGGAATCAACTCTGTGGCCTCATACATGCTAGGCAAGTGCTCAGGTGCCCTGCTACTAAGCTATATCCCTAGGCCCTATATAGCTTTTATATTTTCTATTGGTGCATGTTTGGTGTTTTTTTTCCCCAGTGCTGGGGATTGAACTCAGTACCGTGCACTTGCTAGGCTAGCACTTATTCTACTGAGCTATCTTCCCAGCCCTGTGTGGTATTTTTCATTTTTGTTCTTTGTTTATCTTTTTGAGACAGGGTCTTGCCATGCAGTTCAGACTGGCCTTGAACTCACTTTGTAGCCCATGCTGGTCTGAACTCCCAAGGATCTTCCTGCCTCAGGATCTTGAGTGCTGGGATTACAGGTGTGCACCACCATGCCTGGCATTTTTTTTTTTTTTTTCTGGTCCATGACATCTCCAAAGTCTACTAACTATTCATGTAGATTTGCCTCTTTTCATTTTCTTTTTCTTTTTCTTTTTTTTTTTCCCCAGTACCAGGGCTGAAACTTGGGAACTTGCATTTCAGCCTCATTTTACAGCGAAAGAACCAAGGTGAGAATTGACAGTCTAATATGGGACTTCAGAGGTTTAAGGTGGTACACTGCATGTGAATGATCATTATTGACTATTTGAGCCCCTACTCCCAGCAAGCTACTGTGTTAAATTTATGATCTCATACCCATAAAGCCTCGAGGAGATGTATTTTTCTTTTTTCCCTTTTTAATGACTCAGGAAGCTGGGGCATAAGAAGTAACTGCTTATCCGTGACGGAGCTAGGATTTGATCTCAAGCATTGTGGACCTTAAAACCACACTTTCAGACATATGTTCTGTCCATGTATCATTGATATAAACTGTCCTACTAACTATTTCCAGCAAACTTTTCCTAAAATCCAGAGAGGTGATAATTCTACTCAACTCTTTAACATCTTTTCTTCCATCTGTATCTTTTGCTGTTTATCTGCTACACAAGCCTCTTGATGCTGGACATGGTGGTGTATGCCTCTAATTCCAGCACTCAGGAGGTTGAGGCAGGAGGATCACCATATGTTTGATGTTAGCCTGGGCTACATAGTGAGTTCAAGGTCAGCCTGAGGGTTAAACCCAGAATCTTTGCACTGAGCTACATCTCCAGCTCCCCATAGTGAGATCTTCTCTCAAAAACAAAACAAACAAAAACCAGAAGTCTCTTCTGCATATTATCTGTGAACAGCTTTGCTTTTCAGCCTCCTTTGGATCCTCATAAATCATACCAAAAGATGTTTTAGGAATTTTTTTTTTAAATTTTTATTTATTTATTTATTTATTTGCTTGTTGTGTTTGTTTATTTCTTTATTTATTCATTTTGTGGCTGGCTCAGCCTGCCCTGGTGGTGGCGCTGGCGCAGCATGTGGTGCCGGGGATCGAACTGCAGTCCCCGCAGTTGCCTGAGCCCTCCTAAGCAGGCGCTTTAGACCACTGAACCATCTTGCTGGCCCCAGGAATTTTTTGATATTGATATATTTCTAGTGTATGTATGTATGTATGTATGTATGTACTTATTTGTGGAACCAGGGATCAAACTCAGAACCTTGAGCTTGCCAGGCAAGCACTTATTCCACTGAGCTATCTCAGCCCCCTCTAATGTCTTTAAATTCTATTCTAAGGTAATCTGTCAGAGACTAAAAGATTAACCTTTTCTTGTTGAGATACTAGAACTCGGGACAGTTAGGCAAGTAGTCTCCATTTCAGAAGGTTAAGGCCTATATTGTTCCCCTTCAATTTTCTGCCCATACTGATGTCATTGCTGCCCAAACGAAGCATTTTGCCTTATAAGGACTTCAGTGTGAGGTGTCGCTATACCAGAGGCCAGTTTGAATATTAGCTGTTGGAAAATGGAATATAGCTGAGGAGTAAAGAATTAAAAGTGAGCTGGGTGTGATGGTGCATGTCTGTAATCCAAACACATGGGAGGCTGAGGCAGGAGGATCATTGCAAGTTCGAGACCAGCGTGGGCTACAGAGGGAGCTCAAGGCCAGCCTGAACTGCAGAATGAGACCCTGTCTCAAAAACAACAAAAAAACAAACAAACATGGCTTTTAAGCTGGTCATTGTGGTCCATACCTGTAGTCCTGGCACTCAGAAAGCAGAATATAGGGCTAGTGAGATGGCTCAGCAGTCTAAAGAGCCTGCTGAGCCAAGCTTAGGCAACCACAGGGACCGTGGTTCGATCCCCAGCACCACATACTGTGCCAGCCCCACCGCCAGGACAGGCTGAGCCGGCCATAACATATATGTATTACACTTATTAGTTGTACAGATGACAGTAGAAGGACCACAGGTTGAAAGGCAAAGTTAACAGATTTAATCAGGCCACTAGTAGTTAAGATTGATGTGTGGTAGTTAGAAATGGCTTCAATACCACTCATGCCTGAAAGAGATGTATACCTCAAAAGACCCATACAATCTCTATAGATAACCATTTCTTATTGTCTGTTACACTCAAAACACTTTTGAGAATATTTCATTCCTTCTTAAAAAAAAATAGTGGCTTGTGAAAGGAAAGAGCCATAGGATTTTTTTTTTTTTTTTTTTTTTTTTTGGCAGGGAGGAGTGTCATTTTGAGACTGGGTCTCACTATGCAGTTCAGGCTGACCTTGTGCTCACTTTGTAGCCCAAGCTGGTCTCGAACTTGCAACGATCCTCCTGCCTCAGCCTCCTGAGTGCCAGCGTTACAGGTGTACAGCATGCCACCATGCCCTGCTCATAAGATTATTTCTTTGAAATCAAGTTATTCATACCTGTAATCCCAACAGGATGGCTGAGAGCACAAAGACTAGCCTAAGCTACACACATAGTAAGTTCAAGGACAGGCTAAACTACATAGTGGGACCTTGTCAAAAAAATAAACAGCTGTAGGTCAAATAATCTTCCTAGGTTTTCTGCAAAAGTGAAAAGAAGGCATCAGTTGCACATACGCTGATATGGTTGTATTAATGTAAAAGTGTGAGAGGCAGTGTGATTTAGTGAGCGTGGCCTTTGTCGTCAACTCAGATTTAAATCACCCACTTCATTGTGAAGCTGGCATCTAATCTCTGGGCCTTTCTACAAGGATCATAATTGCTATCTTGAGGTTGTGAGCCTCAAATGAGATGGTCCATACAAAATACGTAACTGCTGGGCGTCATGGCACACACCTGTAATACCAGCACTTGGTGAGGCTGAGGCAGGTGGATCTCCATGAGCTCAAGGCCAGCCTCAGCTATATAGTGAGTTAAAATTCAGCACCACTTACAGGAGATTCTGACTAAAAACAAACAAAAAACCAAAAAGATGGTCGGGCATGGTGGCACATGCCTGTAATCCCAGCACTTGGGAGGCTGAGGCAGGAGGATCAGTGCGAGTTTGAGACCAGCCTGGGTTACAAAAGTGAGCTCAAGGCGAGCCTGAACTGCACAATGAGATCCTGTCTCAAAAAGACCAAAAAAAAAAAAAAAAGTTGCCCAGATAAGTTTGCCTACATAGACAAAGCCATTATAACCAGAGGCCCTGGACATTAAATGACTCCTAATGCAAGTAATGCGCAAGGCCCAGATTTAAGTTAGAAAAGGTAGGTGAGGAGGGTGCAGCTTTCAGGCGGCCTGGAAGAGGAGAAACAGAGTTAACTTCGATCTCCTGAGTTTTACCCTCTAATTTTTCTCTAGATTGAGAACGAAAGGCTGAGGATGCAAACCCTGGGGAACGATGTAGTTCCGAGATTATGAGCTCTAGGGCGTTTGCAGAAGGCCGTAGGGGAAGTCTAACACCCCTCCCTACATACACCTTTTACTTTGACACCTCCTCTGCAAGAAAAACAACCTCCGCAGGGTCCCAGAAGCCAACCCCAACTAAAAAAACGAGTTTAAAACCAGCCGCGGAATCACCACTAGAGGGACCACCCCCATGCGTGCTTTCGCACGTGCGTGCGCAAAGGCTGCTGGGACGTTCCCGCCTCTCCCGGTCTTCCAGTTTCCCGGCGTGCTTCAGGCCCGCCAAATGGGAGGGGGAGACCCAAGATGGCGGCAGCCGCGAACTCCGGCTCTACCCTCCCGCTTTTCGACTGTCCGACCTGGTGAGTGGTAGCGGGGCGTTGGGGATAGAGTGGCCAGGTTTTATCAAGTCTAACCCAGAGGGGCAGCTCTTTTCTCTCAGAAATCCTGGGATGGTTGAGGGAAAACTCATTTGGGTGGAGGAGCCGGGAGCCTGGAGCCCGGGCCCAGAAATTGAGAAAGCTTGGGGTTGGAGGCTCAAAGGAGCTCACTTCGGCAGGCGTTTGGGAGATCAGTTGCTCTCTGGCGGTGCTTTGGGGTCTTTGCCACAAACTTGCCCCAACTCTTGACTACCTGGTGCTGTCGCGGGGAGCACTGATCCTAGAGCCCCTGCTGCATATCGCGAACGCTAGCGAGCCGCCTTTCCGACCCCAGCCCAACCTCGGCGTCCTGCAGCCTTCTGCTGTTGCCGCATCTTGCGTGTGGTACGTTTGACCCAGCAAACTGGGAGCGCCTTGAGACTAGGGCTGGTGCTGACCTACCCACTTATTTTCAGTGACCAGCATGAAGCTCCGCAAAATGGCATCAATAGTTACTGGAATAAACCCTTTCCATTTCTTAGGAAGTTCTTTGGAATAGTGGGGTAATTTAATTCAGTCCTTGAGTAGGGTACAGGATGAAATTGACTTGCGAGATACATCCTAGTCAGACCTTCGGTAGCTAGCTCATTACAATCTTTTAACAGTTAACTTGTCTCTGTGTCCTGTTATATTAAGATGTTCAAGGGCAAAGACCGTTTTATCTTTGTATTCTCAGCGTCTATCTCTGAATCAGGTATGCTTATAGTAGGAGACGAGAAAGTATGTTTCGGATATAACATTCCTTTCCTTTTTTCAGAGGAAATGAGCTTTGGTTCAGTGCACTGCCATGGAGAGGTTGGGGCAGGATTGTAGAATGACCTGCGTTGTATCTTTAGTTAGATAGGATACGTTTATTTTTCTAGTGCAAATGTAGGAGCTCAAGTATCAAATGTAGGATACAAGTATCAAAGTAAATTGGTCCAGGAAGCAAATGGATGTGTGGTTATTTTCAGAGTTCCTTTACACTTCTGTGATATAAAAGTTGCTTCAGTCAACAGATTCTATGGCCAGTTTGGTTCCTGGGTACATTGCTTTCAAATTTGGGTCATGACAGTAAACATAGACAAGACTCTTTGAGATCATCTACCATTTCCCCAGATCCTGGTATGTACCAGGTATATGCCTGTCCCCCTTGAAAGATAAGCCAGAGTATGGAGCGGTTTGCTTAATCCTACTGTTGTAGAGAGACCTGTTTAAGGATAAGACAACACCCATATTCACTTGGTACCTGGTTTCGTGGGCATGATTTTGACTTGCCCTACTTCCCTAATTATGCATCTCTGATTTGATAATAAGAGGTTCAGGACCATCTCCTTCAAATAGTGTTCAATTCAATACCTTCTGCTTATTTTGTGATGAGATTACTTTTGACCAGCCTAAAATAACCATCTCATTTACTTTTTTTGTGGGGGTGGGATTACCAGGGATTGAACTCAGGACCTTATGCTTGCCAGGCAGGCACTTGTGCTGCTGTCTCCCTGGCCCTTCATTTATTCTGCTTTTGAGTCAGCAAGATAGCTCAGAGGACTAAGCACCTGCTTAGGCAAGCACAGGTCTGGAGTTCAATCCCCAGCGCCACATGTTGCGCCAGCCCTGCCCCTGGGTACACTGAGCCAGCAACTGAGCCTGGGCATGATGGCGTGCACCTGTAATCCCAGCACTGGGGAAGCTGGGCTGCCTAGTGAGACCCTGTACAAAAGCAAACAAAAATATATTATTCTACTTTTCTGTGATATTAGGGAGATAGCAAATTTATTTTACTTTATTTTATTTTGCAGTACTGAGGGTTGAACTCAGGACCCTGCACTTGCCAACCAAACACTTATTCCACTGAGCTATCTTCCTGGCCCAACAAATTTAGATTCAAATTCCGGATAACTAGACTACCCCAGCTATATAGTATTTGCACACTATACTTTCTCTCAGAAGTGAATATCTGATGTAAAATAGATATCTTTGGTGCTGCTCTAAATACAGATCCAGTAAGTTCTGTTTTAGAGCAGCTGAATCACTTGGGAAGTGTCAAACGTAGAAAAGAGCTATAACAGTGAAATAGATGACATTTCTGTGTGAACACGAACTAATTATAGGCTGATAGGAGAGCTGCAGTGTTGAATGGAATAATGATTGTGAATAATGCTTATACATTTATCCTGGAAATGCTTTTTTCACTGTTCTTTCTCAGGGCAGGTAAACCCCCACCTGGTTTACATCTGGATGTAGTCAAAGGAGACAAACTAATTGAGGTATGGAAATACATGTCTTCCTTTTTTCTCTCCATTCTAAAGTTTTTTGCCAGTGACTCACTTTTCCACCCCCTCTACTGCTTTGTTTTCTAGCATTGCTACTTTTGTTCATCCTAATTTTTTTTTCTAATAAAAGCTCATGATGATATAACACATTCAGGGCTCATATCTCCCATAGACAGTTTTTTGTGACTTCTCTCACCTTCCAAATGAAGAGTTTTTAATAGGCCATAGGTCTCTGATACCCATTCAAACTGAAAGCTCTCTGACTTAGTAAATTTGCTGAGTACATCAAGTTGTGTGGATGGCATAAGGTGCGCAATTATCTGAAGAAACTGAATGATGCAGATTGAGTGTGACTTTTAAGTTGTTTGTAAGAGATTAAGTCCATCTCTTTCAAGTTTGTAAACTAAGCCACTTGCTCAAAAAAGATGTAATGTTGGTAAAATTCATTCATTCATTCAAAACATTTATTGTTTACTATGTGCCAGTCTCTGAGCTCAGCAGAGGAGCCTACGATACAGGGCAAATTATGGTTTCTGTCCTCAACCCATCTAATAGAATTATGCAACAAAATTACATAATTAAAATTGAGATAAAACTGTAAAGGAAAAGTTAGGCAGAGTTCCAGCTTTTATGCCTGTCTCAGCCTTCCCAGTGCTGAAAGTAGATACCATATAAAATTTTATTTAAGAGAACATGAATATTGATTAGTTATTAGATTGTGTTAAGTTTTTGTTTACTTACTTTGATACAGGCTCTTGCTCTGGTCCAGGCTGCTCATAGCCTCAGTGGCCTCAAACTCATGGCACTCCTCCTGCCTGAGCCTCCTGGGTGCTGGGATTACAGGTGTGCAACACCACAACTGGCTTTTAACTTTTTAAAAAATAAATAAATTGATTGATTTTTTTGAGTCAGGGTCTCACTATGCAGTTCAAGCTCGCCTTGAGCTCACTTTTGTAGCCCAGGCTGATCACGAACTTGCACTGATCCTCCTGCCTCAGCCTCCCAACTGATTGAGTTTTTATTTAGATTGTAAGTTTTCAGGGTTATTTTGGTTATAACTCAAAGGCACAGTCAGGTAGTGGTATTGGCCATAGCTAGTCAAGTTGGTTTTTTTTTTTTTTTTCTTCTGTACTGAGAATTGAACTCAGGACCTTGGGCTTGCCAAGCAGGCACTTATCCCACTGCCAAATCCTCAACCCCTTGTTTTTTTTGTTTTTTAAATTAAAAAAAAAAATACATATATTTATTTAGTACAGGGTCTCACTGTGCAGCTTAGACTTGTAGTGATCTTCCTGTCTCCTCAGTGCTGGGATTACAGGTGTGTACCACCACATCTAGTATCAGTGACTGGCAGGGTACACCCAGGGTTCTGGGACTGGCACAGCATGAAATACCAGGGATCAAACCCAGTACCGGGGATTGAACCTGGGTCCTTAACACTTGCCAGGAGTGCACTTAGAGAGCTGAGCTATCTCCCCAGCCCTTGGTATTTTTTTTGAGACAAGGTCTTGACATGTAGTTTAGGCCAGCGTTGAACTTCTTTTATGGCCTAGGCTACAGGGTCTTCCTAAATTGAGATTCAAACTACTACCCTCCTTCTTCGGCCCCCCAAGATGCTGGGATTACAGAAGTGTGCCACTGCATGAGGCACATGAATATGCCAAGGATATTCAGATTATTAGGACTACTTAAGGGAATAATTTAAAATATTTGTAATGCCTGTTTTACTGTAAATGGTTCCACAAATACAGATTATTTGTTGCTAAATAGAACAGCATGAAACTTGAAAATATACAGAGATCTGTTTTATTATTAGAATTTAATACATCTTTAGTTTGTAGCAGAAAGAAACAGGCAAGATGGCCTATTCTTCATTCTTCATGAAAATACCACATTCTTTAAGGAAAAATTATATTTTCAAAGTATTCTAGTTTATCTAACAGTCCTCTGACACTGCTTTGCATTTACTGATAATGTTTTCTTCCTGTGTTCTTTTTTTTTTTTTTTTTTTTTGCGTGGGACTGGGGTTCGGACTCACGACCTTGCACTTGCCAGGCAGGCACTTGTGCCATGGAGCTATTTCCCCATCTCCTTCTTCCTGTGTTCTGAGTGTGTGAGTTGTCACACTTCAGATTGAACACCTTTGCCATCAGTATGTTATTTTTAAAAAAAATTTTTTTTTTTTTGCTTGCTTGTTTGTTTGTTTCTTTATTTATTTATTTTATGGCTGGCTCAGCCTGCCCTGGTAGTGGGGCTGGCGCAGCATGTGGTGCCGGGATCGAACCGCAGTCCCTGCAGTTGCCTGAGCTTTCCTAAGCAGGCGCTTTAGACCACTGAACCATCTCGCCGGCCCTGACATCAGTATGTTATTCTTCAAAGGATTAGACCTAAGAGGTTGGGTGTGTGTGTGTATGTGTGTCCACGCGTGCATAAGCACATGTGCGTGTGCCAGCACGCGTGCACTGCTGTGCTAGAGAACAAATAAACAAATGCTTGTTTTTTCCCAAGGATTTAGACTTGATCAGCACTTGATACTAACCGAGCTATCTATATCCTGGCCTTATATCAAAAGCTTGTGATATGTTGTGATAGTTGGGTTGAAGAAGTGCAATATTAAAAGCCATGAGATCATTAAGCCCATTGTGTAAAGATGCACTCTGAGTTATAACTCAAAGGCACAACCAGACAGTGGTATTGGCCATGGCTAGTCAAGAAGTAGGACCTCATGAGTGATTAACAAGATTAGTGCATTTTTTTTCTTGTGGTACCAGGGATAGATGAATGCATTATTTCACTAATTTATTAACATGTTTTCTTCATTTGAAGGCATATCTTTTTCCACTAAAGTCTCGTGATTTTAATGTCTTTCCTCAAACATATTTCTCAGTCTGTGGTTTATCTCTGGCACTCTGGAATCATAAAAATCTGATTATTGTTATATTAGAATGTGAAAAGCCAGTGGTCTTACATATATCTTGTCACCTAAATTTAACAGATTTAAGTTTATGGAAACGTAATCTGCATTTTAATATGAGTGAGAAATGCAGTGAGATTCATTATGATTAAATAATACCCAGAGAGGCATCTGTAGTATGAAGTAGCGCAGGCCTGCTCTGTAGCACATTAGGGTGGCTGATCGGGGCAGGAAGAAGAAGTACGTAGTACCAGGAGTGCACAAGATGTTACAACTTCAGGGTTGTGTTTTACTTTGAAAGCAGGGTCATATTATTAAACCAAGTCTTAAAACTTAGCTCATTGCAGACGTGAGGGTGACTGATTGAGCTCTCAAGCTACTAAGTCCTGGTGTTCTGTAGTTGTTTGGGGCTGGGGCTGCAGTGAGCTTTACCAGCAGTAGATGGGCAGTGACATATCTAAGCTAGTTGGAACTGATTGAGCCTTCAAGCTCAGCTTGAAGAAACTGGTTAAGTGGTTATTTAAAGAAAAATTAAAGGGCTGGCCAAATAGCTCAGAAGATTAAAGCACCTACAAGCAGGCACAGGAGCTGGGATTTGATCCCCAGGCCTGTCATACTGGCCCTGCCCCTGGGTGCACTGAGACAGCAATTGAGACTGGGCATGGTGGCGTGTGCCTGTAATCCCAGCTCTTGGGAGGCCATAAACAGGTAGATTACTACCCATTACTGAGTCTGATCCAGTAATGAGACCCTGAACACCCTGTAGACCCTTCCTTAAAATAAAAAAAAGAAAAATTAAGAGTATGACTTACGGTACTTACTCTTTAAAATATGTCTTGCCATATGGTATATGTTTTGATACAAGGAAAATGCATAATGGAATAGTTAAAAGAGCTTAGACTAAATCAGAGAAATCTGAATTTTAAACCTAGCCACAAGTGCCTGCCTGGCAAGTGCAAGATCGTGAGTTCGAACCGCGGTCCCACTAAATAAACAAAGAAACCTAGCCACAGATAGCTATATGAACTTTAGTTCTTTATGCCTCAATTCTGTCAACTATAAAAATAGGAAGGAGGGCTGGTGTGATAGCTTGGCAGTCTACAAGGACCAGGGTTCGATCCCCGGTACCACATGATGTACCAGCCCTGGAACCCCAGGAGCACCATGCTGACCACCAAAGCTTTGCATAGTGGCGTACTCCTGTAATCCCAGCATGGAGGAGGCTGAGACAGGAGGATCAGTACGAGTCTGAGCTGCATAGTGAGACTCTATACCATAGAGTGAGTGAGTGAGTGAGTGAATAAAAATAAGAAGGAGCTGGGCATGGTGGTGCATGCCTGTAATTCCAGCACTCAGAAGGCTCAGGTAGGAAGGATTGTTGCTAGTCCAAGATGAGCCTGGGCTACGAAATGAGCTCATGGCCAGCCTGAACTGCATAGTGATACCCTGTCTTAAAAAGACAAAAAGAAAAAAGAAATAGGAAGGATAGTTCCTATCCATCTTCCTCACATGAAATGGCATAACATAAAACTCATACCATTTACATATGTGGCACATAGGTACTCAGCAGTTTTTTGTGTTGTTCATCCTGAGTCTCTGCATTAGGTGTGAGGATACTAAAGCATAGGATAGAGTGCCCAGCTGTGAGTTCAAGACCTAGGTATCTCAGAGATAGAGACCTAGTGATTCCTAGCATGGTACTAGCTTGACTATTCTCAACTTTGCTCTGTGGCTGTCTCAGTGTGACCCGGGGGTGGGGCCAGCAGGCCTGGGATTGAGCCCCGGGCCCTGTGCCTGCTTGCAGGTGCTTTAATGTGCTGAGCTATTTGGCCAGCCCTGTGCTGTCTCCCTGTTCTGTCTCCCCTGCCTTTTTTTTTTTTTCCATACTGGGGGTTGAACTCAGGACCTTACACTTACCAAGCAAGCGCTTATTCTACTGAGCTGTCCCCCCGGCCCAGTCTTCTCATTGGAATTTTAGAAAGTGAAACATAATGTGAATTGTGAAGTAAAATTTAACAAGATCTTTGTTTCAAGGAGAAAGATAGCATATGTGCATACATGTTATTCTTCAAGTGACCAACCTAGATTACTGGCTAACTAGCAGTGGCCTAGACTGCTAGAATTAGAAGTCTGGTCCTTCATCTGTGACAATCTGGTTTACAACCTTAATTCTAATCCAGAATTTAGGGGGACCGGGAAGATAGCTCCGTGGCACAAGTGTCTGCCTGGTCATGAGTTCAAACCCCAGTCCCGCAGGAAAAAAAAAAAAAAAAATTGTTTCACAGAATTTAAAGAAATATAAGGACAGGGTGGTGAGTTTTTCATAGAGCCAACTTCAGCTGTACAATTTTAAATTATCATAAAACATTTTTTTCTTCTTCATAAATTTTAATCTATTCAGAATTTTCTACCTATTTGTTTAGAAGTGCTTTATGTTTCCTGTTGTGACAAGATTTAAGTAATATTTAATTTAATATTAATTTAGAAACTGATTATTGATGAGAAGAAGTACTACTTATTCGGGAGAAACCCTGATTTATGTGACTTTACCATTGACCACCAGTCTTGCTCTCGGGTCCATGCTGCTCTGGTTTACCACAAGCATCTGAAGAGAGTTTTCCTGATAGATCTCAACAGTAGTAAGTATCTCCCTCTCTTGGGATGCCAAGTACCATTTTTATTTTTAAAAGTTTGTTTTCTTGGGGCTGGGGAGATAGCTCCGTGGCACAAGTGCCTGCCTGGCAAGTGTAAGGTTGTGAGTTTGAACCCTGGTCCCACCAAAAAAAAAAAAAAAAAAAAAAAGTTTGTTTTCTGACCATATATTTTTGTTTGTTTTGTAATTTTAACAAAAACACAAACTTGTGTTCTGGGAGGTGCTGGTCTGAGAAAAGACAAAGATAATGCTCTCTACCTTTTGAAAACTCCCAGTTTTGAGTTTCTCCCCTTACATTCTGATTTGGTTATTCCCAGCGCACGGCACTTTCTTAGGTCACATTCGGTTGGAGCCTCACAAGCCACAGCAAATTCCCATTGACTCCACGGTCTCGTTTGGTGCATCTACAAGGGCATACACTCTGCGTGAGAAGCCTCAGACACTGCCATCAGCTGTGAAAGGAGATGAGAAGATGGGTGGAGAAGATGATGAACTCAAGGGTCTGCTGGGGCTTCCGGAGGAGGAAACTGAGCTTGATGTAATCCTATGTCTACGTCTTTGTTTTGTCTGGTGAAGCAGGTTCTTGTAGTGTGTTGCTCTTCTGTGTAGCTTGAAATGCCAGTGACTTGAAATGGTAGAAAGTTCTCCTCAGCCCAGGATTGAGCCCCATGGCCAACCGTGTCTCCCTGTTAGTAGAGCCTTTTATTTGGCTATTAGAAGCCAAGCCTGGGAATTCACATTTTTCTGTCCTTAAGGCTGCTTAGAGCTATGTTGTCTAAAGTGGTATCCACTGACCACATTTCAACTACTGTATTCAGTAGTCATACGTAACCAGTAGATGCCATATTGGATAGCACAAAGAAAAGAATACAGTCAGCCCTCCGGATTAGCATTTTTTGCATTCTCAAATTCAACCAGCAGCCAGTTGAAGATGTTCTGGGCAAAGGAACTTGCATCTGTACAGAACACAGTGACTTTTTCATTATTACTCCCTCAATAATACCAACTGTTTACATAGCACTTGCATTATACCAAGTATTATTAGTAATTTAGAAATAATTTAAAGTATATGGAAGGATGTTTATAGGTTACATACATCTTACTTGAAGTACTTGAGTATTTTCAAGTTTCAATATCCACAGTGAGTTTTGGAGCTAGTCTCCCTGGGTGCTCAGGGATGACTGCATTTGCACCACTGCAGTTGCAGTGGTGGACAACAGTGGTTTGGCCAGACTGACACTTGGATTCTTGTAGCTTTTTTGGTGCTGTCCAAATGCCACTAGTCTTCTGAATAGAATCAAGCTGCTTCTAGATTGCATTTGTTTTTATGGACTAAGGCCTTGGATTTTAAAGTGCTGAGAGAATTTTTAGAGACATTGGAGGTTCTCTGGGTTGATTGAACCCAGGGCCTTGTACATGCTAAACATATGTTCTACCACTGAGCTACACTCAAGCAATTTTTAGATGCTGAGCAAAGAAGTTCATGATACAGCTATGCCGACTGGTATGTTTGTTCAAGTAGATCAGTTGCGACCATGTTTTTAACAACCCATGTTATTTGTTATTCCTGTGTCCCAAGACAGTTTTCTAGTATTTAGGAATAAATACAGCAGAAATCTTACAATTTAGAAGTCATTTTGTTGTGAAGAACTGGCCTCATGTTTAAGGACCTTGCTGGCAGTAACTTGCCCTTTTCCCCTTGTAGTTGCTTCCTTCTGTGTTTTAGTTCAGTGTGTTCGGTCTTCTGGGTCTTTATTCTGAGACATTTAGAATGTCTCAGATTGTAGTACCAATTGAAATAAGTTGAGCACATTGCGAAGAGGCAGGCAGCAGTGTTGAGGCTGGGTTGATTGGGGAGATGGATGGATGGTTATGAATAGAACTGAGGCCAGACGTAAGAAAGAGAATGACAGAAGACTAATGTCAAAAATTAAATGTACAGACAGTGTCCTTAAGAATTACAAAGGAGAAACTCAAGAAAGAAGCAGCCAGTTGTCCTTTTTTCAAAAAAATCTCTTGTTTCAAACAATTCTTGGAGTTACTCCCTGTCAAATTTCCTTTAAATCTTAGCATGAGTGCATATTGCATTCCTTTAAAAAAAAAAAGACAGCAGCACCTCAGTTCCAGGCTGTTTGACTCGTGAGCTGTTCTCACTTAGGCCCCCTTCACTTTTTTTTGAATGGCATTCTCCACAGGTCTTTGAGGATGTTTCAAGTGGGACTTGTTAGTGTTACCAGTTTAAAAACAGTATAAATCTCTAAATGCAGCAGTTTTGGCATCGGAGGTCAAAGTAAGCTTCTAATGCTTCCTGCTATCTATTTAGCAGAATGTTCTTCATCAAATACCCTGTGTACTAACTTCTGTCTTTCCTCTGTGAACCCTGGCCTAGAATCTCACAGAGTTTAACACTGCCCACAACAAGCGAATTTCTACCCTCACTATTGAGGAGGGAAATCTAGACATTCAGAGACCAAAGAGGAAGCGGAAGAACTCACGGGTGACTTTCAGTGACGATGATGAAATCATCAATCCAGGTGAGCTCTCTTCCTAGTTTCTTCTGATGAAAAAGTTAGTATGACCTGCAGCCTACAGGTCAGCTGGAATATTTCCCAACAAATGTTAGATAAGGGGTGCTATACTGAGCAGGGATTTTATTTTTTTATTTTTTTAATGTATTTATTACAGGGTTTCACTGTGCAGCTAGTACTTGTAGTGATCCTCCTGTGTCAGCCTCTCCAGCGCTGGAATTACAGGCATGTGCCACCACGCTGTTTTGGTGGCTGGCTGAGGAGGGCCCAGCACTGCATGGATACCAGGGATCAAACCTAGGTCCTTGGGCTTGCAAGGCAGGTGCTTAAACTGATTAGCTATCTCCCCAGTCCCAAGGAGGGATATTTTTGTATATTGTACCGCTCACTAACCAGTTGTGCCACTGGAGCTCCTGAACTGAATAATTTTTTTTTTAAAAATAACCTTTGACAAATTTTGGTGGATAGAATTGAAGAATAAAACCTATCAGGTTACTTTTATTTCCCAAATTGAAGTGATAAAATAACTTGTAAGTCCTGAATTTAGTTTCAAAATATCAATTATTTAACTGGAGATCTGCTCTACTGACAGACTATGGAAAGAAAAGACCTAGAAATTTTAGTTAATTGAAAATGCAGGGCTGGGGAGATAGCTCAGTAGAATAAGCACTTGCCTGGCAAGCACAAGGGCCTGAGTTCAGTCCCCAGTTCTGAAAAAAAAAAAAAAAAATGCGGTCTGAGTCATCGGGACGTAGAAACTAATCAAGTGCACTTCAGGTTTAAATTCTTAGAAGATTGATGGGGATATGTACCCCATGCCCCATGTGCTGTGTCCACAACTCCCCACTTAATCCTGAGGGGAACAGAGGCTCACAGCTGTGGAACATACTTCCCACTCCACCCCCAGTAGTAGAGATGTAAGGGAACTGGCCAGGAAAAAGAGCTAAAACCAGAGCCAGTGAGTACCAGAGGTTTGACTCAGGATTAAAAAAAAAGAAAAAGAAATAATTCCTGTGAAAGAGGTCAGGGGATTCTGTTGACTACAAGTCACTTTCTGATGTTGCATAAAGGGGAGTAGATTCCTTCTCCAAGTAGTGATTGCCCAAGGTGCAGGGACCAGATGTCTAAGAGTTGCTATAAAGTAGAACCTTTCCCCAGCTTCTACTGGGGGGCTGAACCTAGAGGCACTGTACCCCTGAACTACATCTTAACCCATTTCAGACCAAGTTGCTCAGCCTGGCCTTGAACTTGGGATCCTCCTGCCTCAGCCTCCTGAGTGGCTTGGATTATAGAGTAGTAGCTGGGATTATATGAGTATGCCACTGTGTCTCATTTGGATTTTGTATTTTTTGGCTAGTTTCTGTTTATATTGATAAATAACAATTTGAGAACTACTAGCCTAGATGATCTCTCTCAGGAAACAAGATCTGATTTGCAGTTTTTCTCCTTAAAAATAGTGCCCTGGTGGGGTGGGAAAATAGCTCAGTAAAATAAGAGCTTGCTTGGTAAGTGTAAGGGCCTGAAGTTCAATCCCTGGTCCCACACACACACGCACACAAAACCAACAATAAAAAAAAAAAAAAAAAAATAGTGCCCTGGGGCTTTATTAAAGCACTATGTTCAGGCAAGGTGACATAATGCTTAAGTGCAGCGGCTTTGAAATCAGGGTCTGAGTGAAGTCTCCCTTTCTACCTAGTAGTTCTGTGAACTTGATCAAGAGTTGGCAGACTACTGACCTCACAGGATTGGCAGAAAGATAACAATGTGTGCAAAAATACTTAAGATTAGTGCTCATAACTTAGCCCCCCAAAATGGTTAGCTAGTGTTGCCACCATTATCTGCCTCGTCCATGGAACCTTTCCTGTACCAGAGAAAATTGGCAAGCAATTAGGAGTAGATCTTCAGGAGCATGGATGTCCTAGACCTATATCTCCTTCCTCTCTGTAACTAGAATAGTAGGCAAGAAGGAACAGATGGTACAGGTTCCCTAGAACAGCTTAGTTATGTAGGTTGTGGCACAGAAGGGGTGTGTCCCCCACTCCACTTGGGCTCCGTTTGCCTTTTTTCATTTAGCTTTCATCATCCTTGCTGGACTGGTGATTAGAACAGTGTTTCTGAGTGGTGAGAGAAAAGATTGTACTTTTTGAGGAACACTGTCTTTTTCCTAATGACTTAACATTTCCACATTGAAGCCATTTATTTAGTGAATAAAGGTTGGTATATCTGAGTATATTCTTCAGAGGAATCTTAGTATGTGAAAAGCCAGATTTACATAAAACCGAAGGTAATTATTCAAATTAAAAAAGGATTCTGTATTTTCCAAGGGATTTCACCAGAGTGTTTCTTTCAATAGCAGGCAACTTTAATACATTTAAAATAAGATACAGCATCTGTTAGGGAAGCAAGGCTTCTTCTATACCACAATATTAAGCTAGAGAGGGCTTGGAATAATTTTCAGTAGTAGTGATGAAAGGTCTGCCAATTCTGCACGCTTAGCCTTTGGAGAGAAGACTTCTGTATCCTAAGGAGCACAGCCTGTCTACCCGTAATGCTCCAGGAATGCCATCTTCTTGCTGTGCTTCTGTGTATCGTTACCTATCTGTCTGTTTCTTTGAACTACTCAAAGGCAGAACAGTATCTTGCTCTTTATTTCCATGCCTGATGAGTAGTGCGTGAGGCTTGAGAGAGTGCTGGCTCCCTGCAGAGTGAGTGAGGCCAGAAGCTTTGTAGAGTACAAGGATGAGTATGCAAGCTGGGAAGGAGGAGCTGTCCTCCCCAGGCAAGGCGGTTCAGGTGCAGGGCTGTAGGTCTTCATCATAAGTGAGTGTGATGATGCATACCGAGGAGGCTGGGGCAGAAGGATCATAGCGAGATCCTGCCTCAAAAGAAAAAAAGTTTTGACAGTTAAAGCAGGGCCAAAACAAAACAAAAATAAATAAATAAAAATAAAGCAGAACATAATGATACATGCTTGTAATCCCAGCTGCTGAAGAAGTTGAAGGAGGATCTCAAGTCCAAGGCTAGCATAGGCAATTTAATAAGACTGTCTTCAAACAAAAAATAGTTACTCAGGGCGCCCTGGCCCAGCCTGGCCGCCGCTCCGCTCGGCTCCGCTCGGCTCTGCTCTGCGCTGCAGCCACTGGTTCCCACCGCCGCCGAGCAGAAGATGGCCGTGCCTCCCATGTACACCAGTGGTGGCAAGTCTGCCCGGGATGTCTTCACCAAGGGCTGTGGGTTTGGATTAATAAAACTTGATTTG
>PVKN010003565.1:0-36668 GCA_004027915.1 Capromys pilorides
GAGGAGGGAGGAGGAAGAGGAAGAAGAAGAGGAAGAGGAAGAAGAAGAGGAAGAGGAGGAAGAGGAGGAGGAGGGAGGAGCAGGGAGAGGGGCCAGGAAGATAGCTCCATGGCACAAGTGCTTGCCTAGCAAGTACAAGGTTGTGAGTTTGAACCCCAGTCCCACCAAAAAAAGGAGAAGAAGAAATATAGAATTTCACTAAACAAAGTAACAGGAATTCAACAGTGGTTGCTATACTGCATAATGTTGTGCTCAGTTATGTCTAGCTGTTGCTAACTTCTGCTGTGATGAGGCTGGACACAGGTGACACAAGCCAACATAGTATTGTGTTTCCATTTCTTTTTCTCTTTTTCTTTTTATTTTATGTATTTGTACATGCTCTCACTATGCAGCTTGGACTCATAGTGATCCTCCTGTTTTCAGCCCCCCCAGCAGTGAGATTACAGGTGTGCGTCACCACACCGGGTCATAGTGGCTGGCTCAGCACACCCAGGGGAGAGGTTGGCGTGGCCTGTGGTGCTGGGTATCGAACCCCGGTCCCTGCTCTTGCCTAAGCAGGCACTTGGTTCACTGAGCTATCTCACCAGCCCTGTGTGTTTCCATTTCTACAAAATGTCCCAAGCAACTGAATCTTCTAAGACAGAAAGCAGACGGGTGGGTGCCTGGGCTAGAGTGGGGATAGAGCAACCGCCTACTGGGGACAGAGTTTCAATTAGTAAAGAACTGGACGGTGGTGAGGTTTGCAAAGCGCAGCAGATGTCCTTGATACCACCCTCAGTCAGACACTTGCATGACGAAAATCTTATGAGTATTTTACCACAATAAAAAAATTGGGGTCAGGTGTGGTGGCACACATCTGTAATCCCAGCACAGGGGAGGCTGAGGCAGGAGGATCACTGAGCACTCAAGGCCAGCTTGTACTTTTTTGAGACAGGGCAACTCTGTCTCAAAAAGACAAAGAAAATAAAAATTGGAACGGGGTGGGGGGGTTGGGGGGTGGGGAGGGAATCAAACACAAAAGCAACAGCAGAAAACCAGGCCTTGCCAGTTTCTCAGGCACTTCTTCTAAACTCCAGAGAGAATAATTCTTATGCAAATTATTCTACAGTGGAAAAATAAAGCCTTTCAATTGCTTTTGAATAAAATTTAGAGAGCTCATTTACAAAACATTCAATCTCATTGCAAATGTTTAAGATGATTTACTGAGTGATTTTTCAAAAACTCAAACTTGAAAACTGTAACTGCTAACAGTAGAAGGAGAAAATACACTGCTTCAGGGTCGGCAAGATAGCTCAGCAAACTAAGAGCCTGCTTAAGCAAGTGCATGCCCCAGGTTCGATCCTCGGCAACACAGGCAGCACCAGCCCTGCCCGCAAGCACTGAACTGGCCACTGAGACAAAGCGTGGTGGCACATGCCTGTAATCCCAGTGCTGGGGAGACTGAAAACAGGAAGATCATTAGGAGTCCAAGCTGCCTACTGAAAGACCCCGTACCAAATACATTAAAAAGGAAGGAAGGAAGGAAGGAGAGAAAGAAAGAAAGAAAGAAAGAAAGAAAGAAAGAAAGAAAGAAAGAAAATATACTGCTTCGAAAAAAAGAGTCCAGCAGTGCTGACCCTGCCTGTATTTGTTCATTGTGGATTTTTCCTAATATTTTTTTCAGGAGTTTTGTTTCATTTTGCTTTTTAAAACAAGGTCTCGCTATGCATCAGGCTGGTCTTGAGTTCGTTTTGTAGCCCAGGCTGGTCTCAAACTTGCAACGATCCTTCTGCCTCAGCCTCTCAAGTGCTGGGATTACAGGCGTGCGCTACCATGGCCACCCCTTGGTTCTGCCCCGTGCTAGCTTTCATCGCCGTTCATTTCTGCTCCTGGATTTCTTAATTGCTGTGGACGGCGTTTTGACGCTGACCCTGTTTTCTCCCCAAATCTATCTTCCCTTCTGCAGACACAAAGAAGTGAAGGCAACCGAAGAGATAGCTCAGTGAAATAAGTGCTTGCCTGGCAAGTAAGTGCAAGGTCCTGAGTTTGATCCCTGGTACTACCCAAAAATAAAAGCGAAGCGAAGGCCCCCTCCAGGCAGAACTGTGTCACCGACTTTCCAGCAGTACTCTCGGCCATGTCTGAGGTTTTACTCTTGTCAGAATGGATCCCCCAAGCCCTGCGCTCCAACCCTGTCACCCAACCACCCTGGTTCGCTATCCAAAGCACCTGGATTTATTGGGGCTCAGCTTGCGAGCTGCCCTTTGCTCTGCGCCTGGCTGGGAATGAGCACTGCGATTAGGGAGGCTCAGGGGTGCCAGGCTGCACCTCACCTCTCCGCCAGGTTGTGGGGACCCGGTGGGACCTGGGTCAAGTCCCTGTTAGGAGAGAGAACCTGCGCAGATGTCGCTTTGCCTTTACTGAACCTGTGAGCGCTTTCCCTCGTTGCGGCCTGGGCTCACGGGTTCCCCCTTCAGGCAGCTCTCGGTACTGCCCTTCCTACCTTGCGCTCAGCCAGGCGTGTGGAAAGGGTCCACATCCTCCACGGTGACAGCGGTACCCACCTCATGACAGTGATTCCAAATTCACCCACAGGGAGCTGCCTGTCGCTGCGCAGGGCACTGTGACCCTACTGCGAGGGTGGAGTAGCTGGCATAGAGCCCTTGGGGACACTTCCCACCCTCCCTTGCACCTCACATGGGTGACGGGAGAATCGGTGAGAATTAACGGGGTTGGGGTGAGACTCCCCTCCCAGAAAAGTCCCTTCCATGTTTGTTTTACTTAAAGCAAAGAAAACCCCTGATTTCAGTTGGGGGCCCACCTAGAACCTAGTTCTTGGTGGACTCAGCATCCACATCTGTGTTTTCACTGAACCCGAGAGACAGGTGTTCCAGCAAGGGCGGTGGCCCTGTCCCCGGCACTGTCTCCCCACCAGTGACAGAGATGCAGCCCTGAGGTCTAGACCAGGGTCCTGGGGTCCTGAGGAGGAAGGGGTCACCTCTGCCCCCTGCATAGTCCTGCTCTGAGGATGATGCAACAGGCCCAGGGCTCCCTTTCCTGTTTGCCACCTGCGACGACCTGGTCCCCACCCCCTTCTTCTCATCATACTGAGAGTCACTTCCTCACCAGTGACCATCACTTCCAGTCACAGACCTTCCCAAAGCAGTTCAGGGTCGGGAAGCCCCACGGTGCGACTTCCACTTCTATGCCCCTGGGTTTGACGCCCTCGCTTGCACCCTAACCTTAACAGCAGCTCTGATGGCTAATAGCACCGCTGTCGGATGACAGGTGAGGCCCCACAGCACCTACAGGAACTCCCCTTCTCTGAGGGGACTATTTTCCAAGACCCCCTGCAGAGGCCTACAACTGCAGCTAGTGCCAAACTCCATAAGTGCCCTAGGCGGGGGTGCGACTCAGTGGTAGCGTACTTACCTGACTGGTGAGTCCCTGGGTTCAAATCCCCAGGACTGGGGGAGGAGCTCTGTGCCACTTAAACTAGTGCTTTATTGATCAGACATATCTATGATTTAATTTATAAATTTTATTGGTTGCATGCATTACTACATCTGTCTGTCAAAGATTTTGGTGGTTGTTCCAGGATTTAACACATATTCTTAACTTTCCACAGTCAGTATCAATATTCAAATAAATACTTCACAACTTTCAGCCGAGTGTGGCTCACTTCCCATTATGGAAGCCGTTCGGCCTCCTTTGTCTCACATATTGATTCTGTATTGAAAACCTCATCCGACAATATCACAATATTTGTTTTCAACCATCAGTTACGTTAGAGATAAGAGAATCAGACCATTCAGACATCTGCCATTTTTGTCCTTCACCCCCTCATTACAGTCATTCCACGTCTCTGTCTGCCGCCATCTCTCCTCCAGGGGAGGAGCTTCCTCTAGCACTTACCTAAGAACAGCTCTGCTAGCGACCAAGTCCCCAGCTTGCCCTCCTGGCAGGAGACTTTTATTTCATCCCCTCTCGGGAAGAATATTTTCACTGTGTATAAAACCACAGGTTGCGGGTCCTTTTCTTCTAGCACTTCATAAATATTGTTTCATTTCCTGTTAGCCTCCATGATTTGTGGTGAAATATCGACCAACAAGTGTTCTAGTCATCTCTGACTGCCTCAGACACCTGTTTGTCTCCAAAGAGACTGGATTATCATATGCCTGGGAGTGGATTTTTTGAGCTTATCCTGTTTCTTTTTTTTCTTTTTTTTTTTTTTTTTAATGTATTTTAGTACAGGGTCTAAAGAGTGTCACTACACAGATTGGACTTGTGGTGATTCTCCTATTTTCAGCCTCCCAAGAGCTGGGATTACAGGCAAGCACCACCACACCCCATCTCAGTGGCCGTCTCAGCATACCCCAGGCATAGGGCTGGCACAACACGCCAGGGATCAAACCCCCAATCCCTGCACTTGATTAACTAGGCACTGAGCTATCTGGTCGGCCCTCTGCTGAGTTTCGTGAGCCTGTAATTTTGGAGGTTTTCAGTTATTCTTGTTCCATTTTTTTTCTCTCGTTTTTTTTTTTTCTTCCCAGCAGGGGATTGAACTCAGGGCCTTGCTCTTGCTAGGCAGGTGCTTAAGCTCCTGAGCTATCTCCCCAGCTCCCTCCATCCTTATTTCTTAACTGTGCTTTCTCCTCACCTTCTTGGACTTGATAACATGAGTATTTATCATGTTGGTATCGTCTCACAGTTTCCTAAGACTCTGTTCAAGTTTTTCTGTCTTTCTATGGTCTAAATTTGATAACTTCTATAGATCTTGAACCCATCCAATTCTCTTATTGTTTAATCTCCAGCTTTATGATTACAAGTTGGTTCTTGTGTATACTACTTGTTCTATTTTTTAAAACAGGGTCTTACTATATATCCCAAGCTGGTCTCGAACTTATGGCCTCAATACTCTTGCCTGAGCCTCTTGAGCGCTGCAATTACAGATGTGCACCACCAAGCCTGGCAATATCTCAAGTGATTTTAGATGAACATTTTTTTTTTTGTCTTTTTGAGACAGGGTCTCACTATGCAGTTCAGGCTGGCCTTGAGCTCACTTTTGTAGCCCAGGCTGGTCTCGAACTCACACCGATCCTCCTGCCTCAGCCTCCCAAGTGCTGAAGATGAACATTTTAAAGATGAGAGACTCTTGGTCTTATCTACACCCCAAGGAAAATATTGATTTACTAATCTCTTGGCTGATCGCTTGATTGCCTGATGCTAACAGACTTAGGGTAGGTCCGGGCTGCAAGTTCAGCTCACTTTCTGTGAGCTCCAGCTCCAGTGTCAGCTCAGGTTGCAAAGCTTTCTGCAGTGCCATTTAGGCAGGCTTCATTGCGCTAGGTACACCACCGGTCTACGACCTCAACGATGGGGTGCCCTCGCACTTCCTGCTTCGGGACAGATCCAGTTGAGCATCTTGGGAGGTGACCTGGGGGTCATCCAGTTATGGGGTTGTTTTCGTGTCCTCTCTTCTCTCCACAATGTTCCAACACATTCTGTCTCCCTGGGGCTCCCTTTTTAGCCAGGTCTTCAGTTTCCCAGCTCTGCTGTGCAGTCTTAGGATTTTACTTGTATTTCTCATGTCTAGAAGTTCTGCGTGGTCTTTTTTCAAATTCACCTGCTCACTTCCAGTAGACGCTGCAGTGGTTGATAGATTCCGTCAACTTGAGAAGTTAAAAACCTAACTAAATGGGCTCAGGGATTGCACACCCTAGGGTGTGGAGGCCTCACCTTTGGCTGACTCATCCATTAAAAGATATAAAAGGGACCTGAGGAAGGATGGGCTGCTCCGTTTCCTCAGAGGAGCTCCAGTCTTCACAGTCAGCTTGGACATCATCCAAGGCTCCTAGTGCAGACCCTTCAGCTTCCGCCTCGGACCCTTCAGCCTTCTGGTGTAGACCCATCAGCCTTCCATTGCAGACCCATCGGCCTCCTGATGCGAACACTGCAGTGAGCTCCAGACCTTGGGCGGAATCCTTCAGTCTCCAGCGTGTACACGCCCTCTGCACCCTTCCTCATCTGGCTCTGTGGCTTACCCATGTAAGCCAGTCTCATAATTTCTTACGCATGTGTACATCTTCTGTTATGTCTGTTCCTCTAGTAAAACCCTCACAGATACAGACACTCATTTTTTGGTCATACAAACCACACATAATGATTTTCTATTACAACAGAGGGCTCTAATCTGAAGTTTTCTGTCCGACTCAGCAGTGCTGTTTCTGCCGACTCTAATCGCAGTTCACTTATCCTCCCTCTGTTTAGTATATGTGTGCAGACAGGGTGATCAAAAACAGGGTGAATGTCTAAATTTAAAATACATTTTACAGTAAAATACACAGTGCCGTGAACCTCCTCAACATCTTCAGTCTTGCTTCAGACACACTCATCCCACGATTTCTGCCACTTTCTGTAGCAGTTCCGGAAGTGGTCGTTCATGGGTGTCTTTAGAGCTGCTGTCATGGTTGCCTTGATGTCCTGAGCTGATTCAAAGCTCCTTCTGACTTGGAGGACGATCCCAAAACTGCATGATTAACAGGTGGATGAGAACATATCGGCATGATTTATTTGACAAAAACTGTCGGCATTTTGAATTGGCTCAGAACAGTGGGACAGCCATGAAAGGATACATAAGGGGAGGTGAAGGGTGGGATTGGGAGAGGCAAGGGTGTGTGACGAATCCACTCAGCCTCTTGCTCAAGTTGGTGGGACAGCGGGGCCCAAACCCCAAACTCAAGCCTTGCCTTGTCCATTCCTACCAAGGACTTGAGGACCAGCAGGTGACAGGCTCCAGATTCCTATCCATAGGTAGCAGCCACTGGAAAGGTACAGGGCCCGTCCTGGCAGAGTAGGCAGTGCCCACCCCTACTTTCCATGGGTCCCTTCTGGTCAGTGACACGGCAGCGCTACCTTGTGGGCTGGTAGCCTCCAGCCTCTTCAGCTCCTCCTCACACCCCCCAGACAGTGTCCCCTTATAAATCTCTTGCACAGCCATCTGATAAGCTTCTGCTTTGGAGGGAGTTGGGGTCCGTTCCACGTCCTCTCCCTTTAAATCAGTCCTCCTTGGGACTTCTTTGTTTCTTTTTTTTTTTTTGTCTTTTTGAGACAGGGTCTCACTATGCAGTTTAGGCTGGCCTTGAGCTCACTTTTGTAGCCCAGGCTGGTCTCAAACTCACACCAATCCTCCTGCCTCAGCCTCCCAAGTGCTGGGATTACAGGCATGCGCCACCACACCTGGCTTTTTCTTTGTTTCATTTTGCAATGGGGTATGCATTCCAGGTTGACCTCGAATGCTTGGCAGTCCTCCTGCCTCAACCTCCCAAGTGCTGGGATTAGAGGTGTGCACCACGCCCACAGCTTCTGAAGGCACTGAATGATCCTACCCAAGGCACCACGGAGCTAGTGCACCAATGGGTGTGACTGTCATGCCCGGAACTGGCTACCCCAATATCCTCTGAGAGGCAGAACCACGTCCCCTGGCCCCTGGAGCCACTTACTTGTAGGAAACCCCAGCTCAGCCATTGTCCACTGGCAGAGGACACGGCTGGGCCTGGGGCCGGCCAGGTTACACACACATGTCTGTCTGTATTTTATGACTCATGGATTCATCAAGCACCTGCTATGCACAAAGTGCAGGGACAGCAGGGTGTCCCAGACACAGCAAAGGGTTTGGAGACAGCTGGAAAGTGACAGCTGGGCTGGGACACTTGTACTCAGAGCTGGACAGACAGCAGCCTTGAGGAGAGGAGGGACGCTGGAGACAGTGGAAACAGGGACGCCCCAGGCAGGCCCAGGAACGGGCCCACTTCTCTGCATTTTTACAGAGAATGGCTGTTAGGGAGGCTCTACACTGTACATGTGACAAGCGTGTCTCACACACGTGTAGACGCAGCCAACACTCTGGTAAGTTCCGGTCTTGCCCAGGGATGCGTGACCACTTCACGCCACCAGATGGCGCCATGTGCATCCCCGCACCACGAGAGCCTGCACTCTGAATAAAGACTCAAACCAGGCAGCCTTTCCAACAAGCTATTCATGTGCCTTATTTCACATGTGGGGAAACAGAGGCTCAGAGAGGGGGTGGTGTGGCCAAAGGAAAGGACAGAAAAAGGGAATCTGATGTGAACTGATGTGGCTTGAAGCGCAACTTGAATATAAAAAGAGTCTGCCCAGCACAGTGATGCAGACCTGAATTCTCGGCGGCTGAGGCAGGCAGGGGGATCTTGAGTTTGAACCTAGCCTGGGTGACTCAGTGAGGCTCTGTCTCAAAATAAAAAAATAAGTTTCAAAAAGTTGATGGTTGGGGGCCAGGGACATAGCTCAGTGGAATAAGTGCTTGCCTGGCAAGTGCAAGGTCCTCAGTTCAATCCCTGGTACCACAAAAAAAAAAAAAAAAAAAGTTGAGGGTTAAACCAGACCTTCATATGCCAATATCGTATAGTCTCTCTAGTATAAGGACTCAAAAGAAGAAATAAATAAATAAATTTTGGGCGGTAAAAAAAAAAGTTGAGGGTATAGCTTGGTATGAAGGTCTTGAATTCAAAACTCAATATGAGACAGAGAAAGGAGAGAGAGAAAGAGAGAGAGAATCTACAATATTAAGACAGAGAGCAAGGCATACATATAATCATTACTACCACCACCTCCCAAGACTGTCACCATCTGTCACAGGCTGTATCTCCACCCGAGGTCACTCTGAGCCTGACACACACACACCCACAGCCAACCTCTTTCCCAATGTGGGTGTCCCCCGAGGGTTGCAGAGCACATCCCCGACCCAAAGTGGGGAGTCCCCCAGGCACTCACCCTCAACATGGCCACAGGAGCAAGCAGCCTCCTCTCCCCCAGCCACCCTTGCCCTTCTACTGTGCTGGAATTCGCATCCCTGCACCACCCCATGAGGAAGCTTGGGGCGGTTCCTGCTCTGTGCCCTGGGAGCCAGCAGTCTAGACACACTGGGGTTCCACCAGCATACAGTCTGAGGTTCAACTCCACCCTTCCCAAAAGCCAGCCCCTGTGGCGTTGGTGCTTAGGGTCAGCCTCTCGGGGTGACCGCACCGTGCTGAGATGATCCTTAGCAGCAGTGTGCCACGGAGTTACTGACTTTGCAGGGGCCCCTGCCCCTGCGTAGCCCCTGTGGAGTGGGCTCTCAGATGGCACTTTCCCTCTGGTGCTGAGAATGCTGCTCAGATCCCACAAGAAAAAACTCTAACCAGTGTTATTTGCAACATAGACTATGTTGGCTGGCTCAGCCTGCCCTGGTGGTGGGGCTGGCGCAGCATGTGGTGCCGGGGATCGAACCGCAGTCCCTACAGTTGCCTGAGCTTTCCTAAGCAGGCACTTTAGACCACTGAACCATCTTGCCGGCCCCAAACTCGGAATCTTAATACCCACAATTAGGACATGATCATCACAATCATGATGATATTCCATCTACGTGATGCTCACAGACTCACACCAGTCACAAGCTCTTATGAGGACCTTAAGGAGGAATTAGGTCATTGTGTTCACTTTACAGAGGAGGAAACTGAGGCACAGGGAGCGTAAGTGGTAAGGTGAGGATACAGTGCATTGCTCTCATGACATACTTATTTTAAATTTAGGTGTTTTTTTATTTTTAAAAAATTATTTATTTATTTATTTATTTATTTATTTATTTATTTATTTATTTTATGGCTGACTCAGCCTGCCCTGGTGGTGGGGCTGGCGCAGCATGTGGTGCCGGGGATCGAACTGCAGTCCCTGCGGTTGCCTGAGCTTTCCTAAGCAGGAGCTTTAGACCACTGAGCCATCTCTCTGGCCCCCTTAAATTAAAGTGTGCAGAAGTTCAACGCCATAAGAAAGTGTCTATGCTCTAATGCTGTGGGAAAGTGTGTGCATGTGTGTTTGTGTGCAGATGTGTGGGTGAATAATAAGATATATTTAAAAATATGTAAGAAGCACCCAGATGCCCCCAGCAGTCTATGCTGGGGAGTGAGGGGACAGGTGAGTTCTGGTTTCTTCTCCCTACTTCTCTGTAATTCTCACATTACTCACACTAAGCAGGTGTTTTTTTCAGTCAGGAAAAGAAGCAGACCTCATGGGCTGCCTGTGAGGAATCTACCAGCAGGAATTCAGACCCTGGTTAGGTATAAGAAAGGGCTGAGAGGGAAGAAACCTCAGTCCTGGAAGTACTTCTCCAATTTCAGCTCCGACTTGGCCTCCTAGGCTAGAGGTTGTTTTGTCCTCACAGATCCATCTGTCCACCCACCTATCTATCCACAGAGAACCCACCTACCCGCCCACCTACCCACCCTCCCACCCACCCGTCTTTCCACAGAGAACCCACCTACCCACCCACCCATCAACCCACCCATCCATCCACCCACGCATCCACTCACCCATCCACCACCCACCCATCTTTCCACAGAGAACCCACCTACAGACTCGCTGAGCCAGATAGAGATGCTGAGGGCTGAGCCAAGCGCAGGGCGGGGCTGACGCAGGGCAGCATGAGCACGGTCCCAGAACAGAAGGACAACACGAAGACCATTTGGGCGGGGAGCACCTTGGCTCCCCCCATGTCTCTGACTTGGGCTGCACCTGCCCATCGGGCCACACTGATCCAAGCTGTGTCCCCAGAGTCGAGGAATAAGTAGATGTACTGATAGAGAAAGAGAGAAGACAGAGGGCACACCATGGAAACTCCCTGCGACCTGCAACCCGGGGGGGGCCATGACCCTTTACAAGGGGCTCCTAAAATCAGGGAAGGCAAAGAACCATGACACCTATCCTGGAGAAGTGGGCTAAAAATTGGGATTACAGAGTCGGAGAGAGCCACGGGAACAGCCTTAACTGTGAAGAGACAGTAGCATCCCGCAGATCAAAGAAATGCAAATCCGAACTCCTCCAAGATACCGTTTGCCACCTACAAGCTCGGCAGAAATCCAAGAGTCTGGCAGCCCTCACTGATGGGAAGGCAGATGAGCACAATGCCAGGGAGCCAGGGGAGCCAGCGGGGTCACAGCTGATGGGGGCATTGGGCAGCAGCTGGCAGAGGACATCCGGCCTTGGACTCCAGAGGCTGGGACCAGACCCCAGAGACAGACAGACAGACAGACAGACAGACAGACAGACAGATAGACAGACAGACGGACAGACAGCTTATTATTAATACATATTTGTGATACATAAAAAATGAAATCAATGTATAGGCAAAGCGTGATTGGCTTAAATTCATAGCGATGGGTGAGTACAAGTCAGATCTTGCTCAGTAGGCTTTTTTTTTTTTTTTTTTTTTTTTTTTTTTTTTTTTTTTTTTTTTTTTTTTAATGTATTTGGTAGAAGGTTTCACTGTGCAGCTCGGACTCAGTGATCCCCCTGTTTTCAGCCACCCCAGCTCTGGGATTACAGGCATGCACCACCATGCTGGGGCTTGGTGGCTGGCTCAGCACTCCTGGGGTTGGGACTGGCCTGTCAGGTGGTGCTGAGGATCGAAGCCTGGTTCCTGAGCTTGCCTAAGCAGGCACTTAGTCCACTGAACTATCTCACCGACCCTTTGCTCAGTAGATTTTATTTTGTAGGACGGACTTTAAAACCATAAGTAAAATTTGACAGAAATTCCTCAAAACCTGAAGACAAAAGGAGTGAGTCCAGCTGCACCATGAGTTAGGAACCTACCCACGAGAGGAACTCTTCTAACTAACTTTCTGCCAAAGAGACCTCGAGACAGATAAACTGATCAGGCCATGAGGGCCATAGTTGCTTTCTGACCCAAATAAATCATAAGTCATAAAGCTATCGAGGCACACAGGTGACAACCAGGGAGGTGTGGGCACTGCCAGGTGTCTGAGGATATTTCCTGTGACAGTGATTAGAGTGTCATGGATTTTTCAAAAAAGAATTCTTGTCTTTTGGACATAGCCATGGAACGTGAATGGACGGACAGGCGACCGGAGCTCACTTCTGGGATCATTCAGTTATGGGGGCTGGGATGCAGCAGGTGAGCAGGGGACCCATGCAGAAGCCAGGGGCAGAGACAGAAGGGCTCCAGAAGTGTCTTTCTATTTTTTTGGAGATGTCAGAAAAAGTCCCAACCAGGCTGGGAATGGTGCTTAGTAGCCAAGAACTTGCCTAGCCTGTATGGAGCCTTGGATCTGATCCCTGGTTAATGGGAGAAGGAAGAGGAGGAGAGGGGGAAAAGCTGGAGTAGGGAGGGGAGGAAAGGAAGCGGGAGAAGGAAGGACAGAGAGAGGAATAAGGGAGGAGTTGAGCTGCTCCTGGTAAGGATGTAGAACAATTAAACGCTTGCTTCACGGTTGGAAATGCCAAATGGCACAGTCACCCTGGGAAGTAATTGGTTCTCTCCCCACCTCCTGGGTCTCTCTGTCTCTGTCTCTATTTTTATACTGGGGATTGGATTCAGGGTCCTCTTGCTGAGATCACCCCAGTCACCTTCCTTTCTTTCTTTTGGTTTTATTGTGTATTTTATTTTATTTTAGAGAGAGAGAGAGAGAGAGAGAGAGAGAGAGAGAGTGTGTGTGTGTGTGTGTGTGTGTGTGCAGGGTCTCAATATGCTACTCTGACTCATAGTGATCCTCCTGTTTCCTGCCTCCCAAGTACTGGGATTACAGGCATGTACCACCACGCCCAGACTCCATCGCTAGCTCAGTGTGCCCGAGATTGGGCCAGCACTGCAGGTGGGACCAGGAATCGAACCCTGGCTCCTGCACTTCCCTAAGCAAGTACTTAGTCCACTGAGCTATACGGTCAGCTCTTAATGGTGCATTTCCATCAGGTTTTTTTTTTTTTTTTTTTTTTTTTTTTCTGTATTTAGGACAGAGTTTATAGGGTTTCACTACGTAGATCCAACTCATAGTGATCCTCTTGTTTTCAGCCTCCCAAGTGCTGGGATTACAGGCATGCACCACCACACCCAATCTCAATTGCTGTCTCAGAGCACCCTGGCTGCAGGCAGGGCTGGCACAGCATGCTGGGGATCCAACCCCAGCCACTGCGCATTGCCTACGCAGGCACTTTAGTCCGCTGAGCTATCAGACTGGCCCTTATTGGTGCATTTAGACACACACAGTGACCACATGCATCACAGGGAGTTCATACTGTATGTGGCATATCTTACTTCTTCGTTCTCCACCCCATTCCCTCCTCCAAGCCCTTTTCACCTCTGCATTTATAAGAGCTTTGTTTCCCTTTTTCTCCTTCTATTCACTTTTTTCTTGTCCCTTCCGCTCACCCCCACAGCGATCTGGCTGTGACATCCCACTGATCGCCAGGGTTGCCTGGGCTGCTCCAGCTGCTAGGCAGGTGTCTTCTGCCCCCCTCACTACTCTGCATGTGTCCTGCCCAAAGCTGCATGCTCCCTGGAAGAAGGCGGCCACCCCAGCAGAGGAGGAGCAGTCCGCATCCTCAGTCTGCCTCAAACTCCCTCACTTTCTTTGACACAAAGTCTCTCTAAGTCACTAAATTACTCAAGGCTGGGCTTGAACCTTCGTTCCTTCCTGCCTCGGCCTCCCAGAATTTGGGCATTCTCTTATCATACACCAAACACCCAAGCTGGGATCCCACTCGATTGCCCACCAGAGAAACAAGAACCTACATTGGCCCCAGGCGCCACACTCCCGTGAGGAATGGCAGTCTCCCTGTTGCTTTCACAGACGCTCAAGGAAGCGCTTAGACAGTCAAGGCCCTCACTGCTCTGGCCAGGAGCAGCTCCCCGAATCACCCCAGCAGCTTCCCTAAGGCTAAACATAAGCTTCCATGCCACCCTGCCACCCCTCCTGCAGAGCTGAGCCCCCAAGAAACGGAGCTGCATATCCGTACAGAAGCCTAATGCTTACAGAGGCATCTTGCAGAATTGCCCCGAATAGAAATAACCCAAACATCCATTGTGTGGCGAATAGCTAATAAATTGGAGTCCATCCATTGCAGGCAGCTGAATTAGATAGAAACATTATAGGCAGGCAAACAGGGCCAGGCCCTCAAGGAGATAGCACAGAAGACAAGACACCTTGCAACTGTGAGAGAGACGGATGCTCCTGCTGTGGGCCGGACCTAAAGACCAAAGATCGAACAAACACTCACCTCCCTAAGGATGAGCATCTGGGATTGATCATCACCTTGAGGAATCCAGGAAGAGCCACTAATCTGACTGCTACTGGCTTCCAGATAAAGCCCTGTTGTGTATTCATGCCCCCTGGCTATGTGACTCACTTCCCCATTCGTCCTGAATTTAATCAATTTTACCTGAGCAACGGCATTTGTAATCTCATTGGTTGACCATAGTTTTATCCCGCCTCATGCCCACCTAAGTGAGTTCCCATGTTCTCCACACTAGACCCGCTTCACTGCATGGTTTTACTCTACAAAAGTCCCTCAAAGAGGGACCACCCACTCAGATTTCCCTTCTGTCCATCTCTCAGACAGAAGCTTTTTTTCCCCCAATATATATTCTGCTCTTAACCACAATTTGGTCCTAAAATTCATTCTTTGGTTTTAGAGAACATGAACTCTTCCTGGGTACTTTTCAGGTTGGGCGTTTCATTCCCCTATGTCACATCTGTGGAAGGCCATACAGAGGCACCAGGCCCTCATACACTCAGCACCACGGAGACCTCACCAAATCTTTTATATTAAGTGACAGAAACCAGGTTCCAAAGGCTACCTAGGATCCCAAGCACAATCACATTTCCCAGGAGGCCGCCACCCCCAGGAAGCTGCCTGGCTCTGCCTTCCTCGAACATTCTAGAAAAGACAAGGCCGAGGGAACTGAAAAGAGACCTGAGTGGGCAAGGGGAGGATGGGTAGACTGCAAAGGGAAGGAAGAAATGTTCTGCCTTGACGGAAATGTTCTGGTACAGGTTTGTAAGATCTCACAGCTGTGCATTCATTCATTCATTCATTCAGGCACTGGGAATTGAACTCAGGGCCTCACACTTGCCAGGCAGGTGCTGTGTAAATGTGCATTTAAATGGGGCAAAATTGACAAGACCTCGAATGGGCCCTTGGCAGATCATTGCCTAAGTGTTGACTGAACGCCTGGTGAATGAATGAACACAGAGCATCACCCCAGGTGGAGGAACAGATGGGGACAGAAAGATAGGGACCTGTGGGGGCAGCCCCGGGGTTGGGGACCATGGTATAGCAGGACTTCTGGGGTCCCCCCAGGATGTTAGTCACGTACCAGGGTCATCAGAGACCCAAGGCCAGGAGCCTGGGAAGGTGGCAGCAGATCCCTGCATACAGAGGCCACATGCTGAGGAGCATGGTGTTGGAGGGTGACCAGACTCATGAAGGAGGGATAGGCCTTGGTTCCACCTCCAGGGAGCTAAGGAGAGGTGGCACCAGGCCAGAAGCTCCCCACAGAGCAGGGGCACCATGGTACCCGGAGGCTGGGATTCCCTCTCATAGCCGGAGGAGGCACTGGGTGAATTTCAACTGTCCCCTCTGTCGCCCAGTCACCAGGCCTCACAGTGCCGTGACACATGCTGACATAGATGAAGTAATAGGATGTGTGGGATTTGCTTCAAAATAACCTGGTTGCAGGAGGGGTGAAAAGCTTCTAAGAAACGCAGCTGGCCATGAGGTGACGGTAGCTGCCGTGTCCCCAGGCCTCCTAGCAAGGGTCTCACTCCTGTTCTAGGTCCACTCCCACCCGGCCAGGGCCCAGCCCGCGGCCTGTCCCCAACATGGCCACCAGGGGGAGCCCCTTGACCTTTCTGGGGCTGGCTCACAGGGGGAACCTAGTCTGGAGACCACAGCAGCTTGGAGGTGCCTCCTGGACCGGGGATTCTGCAGCCGTAGCCTGCGCCCCTGCGATGCTGTGTGCGTCATAACATGTTTTTTTTTTTTGTCAACAGAACATCCTGGTTACAGCTGTGAGCCCACTTCCCACAGACATGAGCTCCTACCACAGGAACCACGCCACCTTCTTTTCTCCTTTCTCAAATAGGATCTAGGCTGACCTCCAACTCACAATCCTCCTGCTTCAGCTGCCTGAGAGCTGAGATGACAGACATGGGCCACCACCCCAAGTTAACATTTTAATGTCCCTAGTGCCCAGTACATAAAGATGTCCCCTCCTTGAAAAACAACTGCTGAAAAGCAGTTTCCAGACTGAATCAGTCCCCGACCCAATTGAAAGGTTTCAAGGTGTTTTAAAGTGTCCAACCTGCCCAACTGTCTGTGGCTATCCTTCAGGAGGCCAGAGAAGCAGACATCTCCTGGCTGGAAGAAGCCAGCTTTGTGGCTCCTGCCTCTCCCCCACTATGGGCAGGGCTTGGCACAGACCAAGCATGCCATGGCCTCAGCCGGCAGCCGCCTCTGGGATGTGCCCCATGGTGGCAGGAAGAATGGCCCTATGCCAGGCGCCTGCTGCCCCCATGGCCCTGGGTGCCCAGCGAATCATTCCATGTAAACATTTGACCAGCTCAGCCCCAGCCCCCGCCCACGTCCTTGATCCTGACAGGCCCCTCTGTCTCTGGTCCTCTGGCTGGCATTTCAGCAGTGCCCTGAAGGCCTGGGTGACCCTGAGTCCATTCTGAAGACAGGCCCCAGGGGGTGGTCCCGGCGGCACAGGCCTTCAGGGGTGGGAAGCCTGGGCAGACAGGCAGGCGACAGCGAGGCAGCCACCCACTGGACACCCACGAGGTGACAGGGAGCCGGAGACTGTGGACGCCAGCTGACGCGGCTGCTTTGTTCAGGGCCTGGAGTGGTCTGAGTGACGGACTAGGGCTCCTTCTGTGCTAAGAAGCCACAGATAAGGCCGGCGACAGGGCCTGATAATGTGGCTGTCACAGGCGCCCTCGCAGACGGGCCCAGTGTCTGGAGGTCAGGCCTCCTGGGGCCACCACCACCCCAGTCTCTTCAGTGGCAGACCCCTCGGTACTCCTGGCCTCAGCCAGCCTTGGAGCCCAGAGTAGCACCCCGATCCTGGGAAGAGTGGGCAGATGGGGGGGCTGGACCTGGCAGACCGCATCCAGTGACACCAGAGTCACCCCGCGCATACCCCTTTTTGTGTCACCAGCAGCGCCCAGTTCCAGGTACTGTCACAGGCACAGGCATTTAGGGACCCATTGAACAAGGTCTGACAGCAGAGGGGCTTCCCAGAAGAGAGAGCTAAAGATCCGATCCAACCCAACCCAGGCCATCCTCAGCCTAGGGGTCCTGCCTGGAGGAAGGTGTTTCTTGGGGGCCTAAGGGCTCCTGGGGTAAGACCGAGCCCCAGGGCCCTCCAGCTAGGAGCCCCATATCAAAGGAGATGCAGGGCCCACCCTGGGAAGACCCAAGCTCATGGGAACCCCTGGAGCCACGCTACCTGGCCTGCAGGGGGCACTGCGGGTGAGAATGCCCCTGCCAGGGGCAGCAGCTGGCTCCTTGGTGACCAGCAGGAGGAGAGAGCCAGGCAACACATTCTTGCTCTGGGGACCTTTGACAGCCACCATGGAGCACCCCCCCACCCCCTCCTGCAGCCTGCTCCCCACATGAGATCTCAGCCAGCTCCACGCCAGGCCCAGGGAAAGGTCGCCCCCTACCTCTGCACCTCATCACCACCTCCATCCTACCCCCCTTGGCAGCAGGTCACCCCACTATGCACTCATCTGCTCACAGCTGTGGTGCCAGAGACCCTGCTCCATGGGGGGCAGACCCTGTTGGGGGGGCACGCAGATAGATCAGGCCTGAGGGGTGGGAATCCACCGCGCAGCACAGCCCTGCCCTGGAGGCCCCTGAGAGGTGACCTTGAAGGCCAGTGAGGAAGAACAAGAAAGCCCCTGAGCTGGGTGGGGGACATAGGAGGCCCCCCCACCTCCCTGCCATACCAGTTGTGTGACCTCAGATTCTGGTGGGGGGGTAGAAGGGTAGGAGCCTCGGTTGTCACCCCAAGGGACGACTGTGGGGTAGGGAGCCACCTGTGTCTCATGGAGCACACAGCGACCCCACACGTCCCGCTGGGGTGCCCTCTTCCATCACAGACTCAGGCTGCGTCCAGGCAGCTGGGCCCTGAGCCTCTGCCCCTCCCTCGGCCCTGCAACCCCTGATGCTGACCTCCTAGGTGGCCTTGGATGGCCACACCCCACCCAGGCTTGGAAAAGCACCCTAGGCAGGAAGGCAATTGACACTGGCTATAGTCTGGGCATGTAGGGTGCAGGTGCAGGGGTGAGCCTGGCCCCGGAGCCCTGCTGCGGGCTGGGGGCCGCCGTCTGCCGAAGGAGGGGAGCTGCGTGGCCCTGCTCAGGTCCAGGCCTGGGGAGCCAGAGTCAGCAAACTGCCACGATCAGTCACAATAAACACTGAAATGATCTCATCACCAAGCACAGCAGCAGGAAAAGTAAACCAAAAGGAAGGAAGATTCAACTGTGCAGCCCCCTCGTCAGGGCAGGGTAGTGGGCGCAGACAGGATGGGCGGGTCAAAGGCCCGGGGCTGGGCAGCCCTGTCCTTCGGATGGTGGCATCAGGGGGCGCCCCATCTACATGTCCCATCCTGGCTGTACTCACACCCCAATACCCAGCCGTTGTTTAGGTGCACACAGAAAGCACAATGCGCATGGGATTCGTGTATGCATAACGCCACTTGCAGCCCCTGCAAAGCATCACACATGTTCGACGCAGGGCTGGCCTGCTCCGCACCTCAAGGCAGCCACAAGCTGGCCCCTCTCACCACAGGCTCAGCCCTCTCTGTCCTTGAACTTCGCTTCTACCCCACAGGAACCTATTCTGTTCCAATGGCTTCTTTCCCTCCAAATGTCGCACTTCCGCCTGGTGTTCCCTCTGTCTATAGTTTCTTCTGGTTAAAATGTTGCTACCCACATGTGGCAGTGCACGTCTGTAAGCCCAGCACTCAGGAGGCTGAGGCAAGAGGGTTGCTGCGAGTTCAAGACCAGCCTGGCTACATATTGAGACCCTGGGTCCAAATAATGATGATGATGATGATGATGATGATGATGATGATGATGATGATGATGATGCTGCTGCTGCTGCTGCTGCTGTTGTGGTGGAACACTCTATTGCATAATGATGCTTAGTCTGGTCCTTTGGTCCTGGGCATTGGGGTGGCTTTGACCTGAGGGCTCCTGTGAGTGCCCCCACACCTTGCCCACACATCCTGGACATGTGCAGCTGGGTCCCCAGGTATGTGAGCACTGGTAGCACTGCAGAGGTGGTAGGTGTGGCCTGCTGGAAGTGCAACCAACCCTGTCTTTCTGAGGAGAGTGGCTTCTCCTCTTAATTCTGCCTTATAGCGTGAGCAGAGGGTGTGACAGAGGAGGAAGCCAGAAGAGAGGGGCCTGGGGGTGACGCCTACACCACCCTGTACCGGGCTGGCTCCAGGGGTGCCAGAGCCACTCAGGGGCACGGCTGCGCCTTGTGGCATGGGTTACAGAGACCCACAGGAGGAAGCGAGGCGACAGGTCGGGTTGCCTGTCCTGTCCCCCTGCTCTGGGACCACATTACCACAGTGGCACTCACACAGCTCTGTGGGGCCCACGCCTGCAGCTCCCTGTCTGAACCTTGGCTCCACATGGCTGCACGTGCAGCCCCTGCTGGTGTGGCCTCCGCTCTATCACTCAACCTCTCATTTTTGAGCTTTCAGCTTTTTTGAGTCTACTCACACTGGCCTCCAGTTTGCAGCAATCTTCCTGCCTCAGCCTCACAAGTGCTGGGGTCACAGGTGTGCGCCAATACATTTGGCTTAGATTAGCCAGTCTAAAAGATGGCCCCTGTGCACTGTCTTTTGGTCTCTTGTGTCCCCTGGCTTTTTTTTTTTTTTTTTTTGTCTTTTTGGGACAGGGTCTTACTATGCAGATCACGCTGGCATTGAGCTCACTTTGTAGCCCAGACTGGTCTCGAACTCGCATTGATCCTTCTGCCTCAGCCTCCCAAGTGCTGGGATTACAGGTGTGAGCCACCACGCCCAGCACCCCTGGCTTTTTTAAAACATTTCATCTGACCTTCTATTTTCTGGGGCTCCATCCCCATGAATGGTTATGGTCTACAAGGAGGGGGCATCACAAGTCTGTATTGGATACAAGAATAAATGAAAAAGTGAACAAATAAAAAGGCAAGCCCTTGGAGCGGGTGGTGACAAAATCAGAGGTTGAGAGGGGTCTTATTGCCCAACTGAGCTGGGGTCATCCAAGGCTAGAGACACAGCAGCCTAGAGTCCCAGAGTCACTGAGGCTGGGCCTGTGAAGTCCCGCAGAGAGGTAGCCCCGTGGTAGGGTCTTCAGGCTGGAGCGCCTCTCTCACAGAAGAACAGTTCTAGCGAAGGAGGGAATGCAGGAGCGGAGGGCTCAGGGTGAGATGGAGAACGTGACTGGCACCCATGTGACCACAGTGTAGACATGGGGCGTGGGACTCTCATGGGAGGGTGCCTGCATGCTCTCCTGCTATGCATAGGCTTCTGGGCTGTACCCAAGTGTGTCCACATTCGGGGGCTTTCAGGTTAGCTCAGTGGTTGAAGCGCCTGCGTGGGCAATCCCAGTGAGGCACAGGGGACGGCGATTCGATCCCTACCCCCACCCTTAAGGCAGCCTGAGCCAGCCAAAAAAAGCCCTTCCCAAGTTTGTCCATATTCTTCATGTCGCCCCACCGGCCTCCCAGGCACCACAAGGTAGGAATGAGAAATCCGCCTTTCCTGGCAGTCGGACACAGGCTTGGGGTTCGGAGGGAGAAACTGCGGCCTCCCTAGCACACTTACAAGTCATTTGTCCCCATGCAGCCAACAAGAAGCACACTGCCCTCCTACTGGACAGGCACAGGGCCTGGCACAGAGAGGTCAGGGGCCCGGGCAGGGCTTCACAGCCAGGAAGCCCCAGGACTTGCTCTGTCCGACTGCACGTTGGCTTTGCGCATCCAGGAGTTAGGAAAAGGCCAGAAGGGATACCCAGGGCCTTTGCACCAAAAGCCTGTCCTTAGATCTTTGCGCACTGGGTTCCCACACCATATAATACACTCAGGTCTCTGCCTCCTTCCAGGACCACTGAGTCTGCTCTAGATCCCCAGCTAGGCGTGGTGGCTCATGCTTATAATTCCAGCTCGCAGGAGGCTAAGACAGGAAGATCACCATGAGTTTGAAGCCAGTGTGGGCTACCTACGGAGACCTAGTCTCAAAATTCTAAAATAAATTCAATTAGGACACCGACTTGCACGCTGCCTTCTCCTGTCTCTCAGTTTGTCTCTGGGACACCTGTCATGTCTGAAGCCTGCTTTCCTCAGCTCTGTGTATCTGTTTAGGGTCCCCTCTACCAGATGGATGTTTCTCTTAGTCACACCTTTATTTTCAAGGCCTAACACAGTGCCCAGCATGCAGTAGGTCCTCAATTAACATCTGTTGGCAGAAGGAAGTGACTGTCTTGGACAAGTCCCCCAAGCCTGTACTCCCAGCACTATGGAAGGCTGAGGCAGGAGAACTGAAAGTTGATTTTTTTTTTTTTTTTTCCAGTACCAGAGATTGAACTCAGGACTCTGCGCTTGCCAGGCAGGCACTTATTCTACTGTGCTGTCTTCCCAGCTGTGAGAATTGAAAGTTGAAAGTCCACCCTGGGTAAGTGACTCTGCGTGACCCTTAGGAGACACACAGGGGATGTACTTAGGGGAATGCACCTCAGGCTCACATTCCCAGTGGGATCTCCAGTGCTGGGGTGGGCAGCATGTGCTCCTACCGGCTGGGAGTGTGCCAACTGGCAGGTGCTGGCTCAGCAACCGGGAGGCCCTGGGTTCGACTCCTCAGCTTCCAGCCCAGGGCTGAGGAGCAGCAGTGTGCACAACCCACGCGGGCTGCGCACGCCGCGTCCCCATCCCCGCACCCTCCTTGTATCCTCCCCACCCTCACTGGGCCATCTCAGTGCCAAAGACCCGCGCTCCCGCCCTGGCCCGGGCCCCAGACTCGGGGCGCCCGCAGGCCCCGCGGGGCTGGCAGCGGGGGACCTCCGCTGTGCTCTGTACTTAAGCGGCGGCGGGGGCGCAGCCTGCTGAGCCGGTCCCGTGCGTTCCGGCGGCCGCGGCCTGTGTCATCCACCAGGAATTTCTCTTTTCCCCTCCGCAGGGGCTGGAAGAAAAAACAATAATTAGGTCACTGGGCAGGCGGCAGAGAGGGTGTGGGACAGGCCGGTGGCGCCCTGTTGGGCAGGGAACGGCCGGGAGGCCGCGCGGTGCCGCCTCGCCCCTCCGCCCGGGCGCCCTCCCCTGGCGCGCAGATCCCGCAGCCCTTGCCGCTGAGCCAAACCGCGCCGGGCGCTGGGGACTCTGCCCAGGCAGAGGGAGGGTCGGTTGTGCAGTCAGTGAGGCCTTCCTGGAGGCGGCGCCCTAGCCCCAGGCCTGAATAATCAGGAAAAGAGCTTGGTGGCCACCAAGTGGGGGTTAGGGGGTGGAAAGGAGGAAGGAGAAGCAGCGTGAGTGATCTAAGCAATGTCCTCTGAGCAACGTCTGAGGGTTCGTCTGGCACAGCACTGTTCTTCAGGATGGCTCTGACCTCAGGACAACCCCGAGCAGGAGGCCGGGTGACTCCATCTGGCTGCTGGTTGAAAGGCTGGGCCGTGTGGGCAGGGGTGGGAAGGTCCTGCAGGTCAGGCAAGAGTTCAGATCTTATCTGAGGGAAGTGGGGGGCTGGGGGTTTACAAAAGGGCAGGGCCAGAGTTGGATTTCTGGAAACTTAATAGCTGACTATGTAGCTGCTGTGAGGCTGGCAGGGGGCTGGCTGAGGCACAAACAGGCTTTCTCTCAGTGTGATAACAGTCCCCTAGCTAGTGTCCTGCCAAGTCACATTTTTTTTTCTTTTTTTTTTTTTTACTTTATTTATTTATTTATGTTATGGCCGGCTCAGCCTGCCCTGGGAGTGGGACTGACACAGCCAGGGATCGAACCATGGTCCCCGTGGTTGCCTAAGCAGTAGACCCCTGGGCTATCTCACTGGCCACCCCCAAGTCGCATTTTATAAAGAGGAAGCAGGTCCCCTGACCCCAGGTCACTTGCTAATAAGGGACAGAACCAGAGGTTGACCAAATAGCTCAGCAGATTAAAGCACCTGCAAGCAGGCACAGAGGCTGGGAGTTCAGTCCCCAGGCCTGCTCTTGGGAGGCTGTGAACAGGTGGATTACTACAAGTCCGATCTAGTGCTGAGACCCTGAACACCCTTAGATCCCTAAAAAAAAGTAATAATAATAATAAGGAACAGAACTGTGCCAGGCTAGTCCAGGACCCTCGTGAGCTTGCTGGGGCATGGATAGTGCCAGAGGTTGGCCAGGGCACCTACTCCTCCTACTGTGCTGCTTTGCCATCTTGGGAGTCCGGTTAGCTTCCCCCCCACATCTCCCCGACATCTGCACTCAGAACAGAGGATGGAGGGGGCGTGTCCTCGCTCCTTAGGGACTGTGACTTCTTGCACATCCTTGCCTCAATTTAGTCACATGGTGGGGGCCACACCTGCTCAGTAATGTCGCCTGCATCTCCCCTGAAGCACGCAGGCCCTCACTGAGGGTGCATAGCTCCATGCACCTGCATCGTCAATGCAATGTTTATTGATGGAGATGATATCTGATAGACGATCTAATTTCCCTGACTCCAAAATTATGAGACATTCCTTTTTCCTCTTGCCACCACAGGGACTTGGGATGCGCCCACGTGATAGAGCTGTTGCTGGGCACGTGTGAGGCTGTAGGTTGAATCCCTAGTAACTCTAAAGTAAATAAATACAGATGAAAGACATTTTTGAGCTTTGAAAGCAGCGGGCCAGGTTTCTGCCATGGACGCTTGCTGGCTGACCCCTACTCCAGAAGAAAAAAATAGAGACTGGGACACATGTAGCAGCTTCCTCCATGGGAAGTAGGTATAAGAAAAGCCACATAGAGCCTAGCGCCTTGGAAATGAAAAGTCCTAGGACTCTAGGGATGGAGAGTGAGGGACCAGTGATGTCAGGCCCTGTCCAGTGGGTAATGTGAGTGGAACAGAGAATACAAACTTAATTTGGAGGCCAGAGGCTGAAGGAGTGGGGCTTGCAGAGCTAGGGATTGAACCCAGGGCCTCCTGCATGCAAGACAAATGTCGTACCACTGCACTCCTCCAGCTCCTAGTGCCGAAGCACAGGAAGAGAAAGCATGATGGTGGGGTTGAGGATTCCACTTCCATGTGCTGCGGTTAGGATCAAAATTGTCTCACCTGAATTCTCCTGTGTCCAGAGGTGGGCTTTCAGGAGCTGGACACACCAGGAGGACTCTAAGTTCATCCATAGGTTAGTCTGTTGGTGTACTCTGGTGGCATTATTGGGAAGCCATGGACACGGGAGGTGGAACCTAATTAAAGGGAGCGTGTGGTTGGGCCACACCCCTAGGGATGGTACGTGCTCTCCAGCCCCTTCCTTAGGCTGTTCTCCCCTCTGTGTCTCTTGGCCATGCCCATCCACGTGGTGTTTCAGCCTCACCTCTGGCCACAGCAACATGTAGCCTGTTGACCATGGGCTGAAACACCGAGACCGTGAACCAAGGTAAGTTTTTCCTCCCCTGGGTTCTCTTTCCCTGGTATTGGGTCATGGAATTAGAACACTGACTGAGGTACCACAGACCTCCTATTGGCAGCTTTCTTAGCAAAACTATTCTTGCACCTAGCAGGTGACTTACCTGAATATTTTCACCCAACTCCCTGAAAGGAGATGGCACCTAGGAAGGGACTCAGGGACTCTGCACAGTGCCCTTAGTCTCTACCACAGTAACCATCAGGGGAACAATATGAGGAATAGGCCCCCAATGCATGACTCTGAACATTGGCATCACCACTGCCAAGCAGTTGTCAGAATGCAAATCCTCAGGTACCCCTCTTACAGTTCATATAAGCGGGGATATTTCAAGGGGATGGATGGTGGGGCTTGAGTCTCACTGGTAGGGGGCGGGTCTGGTTGGGAGAGGCAGTCCCCGGGGGTCATGGCTTGGAAGGGTTTCTCTCTCTGCCCTGATCCTCTCTCCTCTCTCTACTTCCTGCACACCATGCAGTGAGCTGCTCTCCTCCGCAAGGCCCCTCAACTGTGCTGCTCTGCTTCAGAGCCAGTCAAACACGGTCTGTAATTCTGAGGTAAAATAAACCTCTCTCCCTTAAGTTGTGGGAGGCAGGTCATGTCTTAGTGGTAAGAAAGAGAGCAAGACACCCTGCCCAGCCCCACAGGAGCTGAAAGCCAGGGACAGGGCCTTGATACTGATTGCAATCGGCCTTCCAGATGATTCCAATGCAGCCAAAGTTTGGGAGCCACTGGGCTCAGGCCCTGCACTGCCAGCCCGATAATGTGGGAAACTGTAAGAGAGAAACAACATGGAGAGCATCACTAACTCCAGTCCTCATAGATTTGTTGGTTGCTTTTCATATTCGCATGTACATGCATTAATAGCACTATATCAGCATGCACATGTAAATCCAGCACTTCGTATGTGCTGGGACAAATTCAGTGCTTATACATTATCTGTGCATCCTATTACATAGACAAGTAGATTACATCCTACTTTTTTTTTTTCATTCGATATCACAAAATGATGTGGGGCAAACGTTATACCTCTATGGGGATTTTTTGCCCCATATAATTAAAAACATTCTAAAATAAGACCAGCCCTGATATTGAGGGGCCTCAATAGGTGTATGATTTTGAGCAAGCTGGTCTCTCCTGCCTCAGCTTCCTGATCTGGTCCACAGGGTCACAGAGTCATCTGCCTAAGGTGCAGTACCTCATCAAGTCACAAGGAGGATGCTGCCAATCGGCCAAGGGGACAGAGACAGACTCCAGTTCTAGCTCCCTTCCTGTGCCCGTTGGTCACCCTAGCTGGCTCCTGCAGGCCAGTGGGGAAAGGATGATGGGAAATGGGGAGGCTCCCTAAGCCCCCTAATGAGTTCCCCAAAGGTTGGCAGCTTAAAACAACACATAGTACCATTTCAGCAGTCCTATGGGTCTGGAACAGAGGTCTGGTGCACAGGGGCTTCTGTCTCCTTGCCTCCCTCAGGCTGCTGCCAGCTGGCCAGGTCTGTAGTAGGGACAGGTCATTCACATGTGTTTCTGGCAGAGCCCCAGCTCCTCTGGGGCATGACTGGCCTGGATAACTATTGGTCAGAGACCTCCCTCAGGTCTTTGTCACATGCACTTCTCCCTAGAGGAACTTATAGCACAGTGGCCAGCCAGTGGCTTCCCTACAGACAGCCAGAGGGTGCCCAGGAGGAAAGTCACAGTGCTTTTGTAACCTAAGATCAGTAGTAATATCACATCGTTGGCTCTCTTCTATTGGCTACAAGCCAGGCACTGGCTCCGCCTTCCCGGACTGGGAAGGGTCACACCAGGGCATTAATAGCAGGAAGGGGACCAGCCACAACTGTCAAGCCTGCTCTGGGTGTGACCCCAAGCTGGCCCCAAGCTGGAGGTCTAACTGAAGGGAGGCCATGGATCAGGCCAGAGGTGGTCCCTATAACAAGGCCCCCAGTGCCTACCCACCCCATCTTTATCTCCACAGCCGACAGTCAGATGGCAGGGCCCGTGCAGCCGCCAGGCCAGACGCTGCATTCCAGGCTGGGCACTTAACATTCCAGAGGCTTGGGCTAATTAGTGCCTGGCTCCGCCCAGGCCTGGACCACCCAGCTCTGTCTCCATGGCTTGGTCAGGGGACTCCCGTGGCTTTGGACCACTTGAGAAGTCCACAGATGGACCAAATGTAACCAGGGTCACATAGCAATGAGCCGGGGAAAGTTGGGGCTGAAGGCCTTTAGGCCCCGGCTCTGGACTTTCAGGGGATGAGTGGATTAGAGTAGACCTCGGGCAAGAGACTACTGTTGAGGTGCTGCTTTGAGCCTGGGAGAAAGCCTCTTTCCCTGTCCATATTCAGTTAGGTTCTTCGGAGTCTCCTTTTTGACCAGGTGGCATCCTCAGGTCTGGTCTCCAGCCAGCCTGGGCATTTTCCGCAAGATACACCCTTCCTTGCCCTCCCTTCTTTGTAGCCAGGTGGGGCAGCACACACCTGCAATGCAGCACTCAGGGGAGGCTGAGGCAGGAGGATTGTAGATACCAAGTCAGCCAGGGCAATGCAGTGACCTAGCCGGAACCTGTCTCAAAATAAAAGTAAAAATGGAAAAGGCTGGGGATGCAGCTCAGTGCAAAGGCCCTGGATGCAATCCCCATACAAAAGGTGGGGGAGGGTTAGGAAGAGCCAGCTCTCTAGGGGGCAGTCAACCAGCTGCACACAGGAGGCCACCAGCACAGCCCGTATCTCATCTCCCCTACAGACCCAGTCAGCAGCCCCCTGTCCCCTGCAGGTGAAGGAAGCTTCACAGGGCCCAGGGCTCAGGCTGAACCCTGATTTCTCAGTAATGAGGGTCTAGGCCATAGGGGGCACGGCAGGTGAATTGCTAGCCCTGAAAGCCATGTTTCCAAAACTCCTGCCCACACCGATGGCCCTCAGGGTTTCCTGTGGGCTCTGTGGACCCTGAGAGGTGCTGGTTTGAGCCCAAACCCTCCAAGGCCTCTCCTTGCCTCTGCCTCCCTCCTGGCCCAGTGCCCTGTCCAAGGGCCCCTCCGCCAGCACTGTTTGCATTCCTGGGGCCTGCGTCACCCTGGACAGTGGGCGTGTCTACACGGCCCGCCACCCCTCACTGCTGGCCTGCTGGGCTGGGTCCGGTGGCCACGCCAGTCACTCTGCAGGCCCGTGACTCACACTTCCCCCCAGATTCCGGGAAATGCCCTCCCCCGCCCCATTCAGTTTTCTTCTGCTTTAATGAGATGTTCGCTGCAAACTCCATGGCAACCCCAGGGCAGGAGAGCTCTGAGGGGGAGGCCAAGTGCATGCCCAGAAGGGGTCCCCAGGGCCACCACCGCACAAGCATGCACACGCGTGCACACGCACTCACAGCCCTAGGCAGCCCCGGCCTGAGCCCCCTGCCGGTCTCAGAGCTGTGGTCCTCGAGGGCCAGCCCCAGAAATGCTTGCTTTTATTAAAAAGGAATGGGCTCACAAAGGCACGACTGTAGGAAAGGTTGTAATTTGCCCAAATAAAACTTAATTTGATCCATGAAATAGCTGTGGTTTATTGTGTAATAGATGTGCTATGTGTTTCGATTTAATGGAAGCCAATATAACAGGGGGCTGGTGGGGACTTTGGGGAGACTGCTCTTTCCCTCTGCGTAGTAGGGCCACACTATGGCCCTGGTGGCCCGGCCCTGACCGGACAAGACAGAGAAGGGCTGCTGGACCATGGGCCCAGGCCGCAGAGGCTCTCGGGAGAAAGCACAGAAACTGCCCTTTTTCCAAAACAAGGCTGCGGTGTGCGTATGGGGAGCGGGCGTAGGGCTAGACTGCCAGGCTGCAGGGCCCTGGATGGGAGCTGCTGAGGAAAGAGGGCCGGGCCCACCCTTCTTCCCCCAAGTGTGCAGGGGGTCCCTGGGAGGGGCATGAGGTATAGCCAGTGGGGGTGTGGGGTAGGGTGGGATGGAGCAGGGCTCACTGCGGATTGCTGGTGTCGCCCTAAGCACTTCCCATGCTCCGTGTTGCTTAATCCTCGAGACCCTGCAGCAAGCAGCAGCAGGCTCACTTTCAGCTGAGGAAACTGAGGCAGGGGTGAGGGTTTGCCCAGCATCACAGCTTTGACTTCCACTGCTTCCTGTGACTGGGGACATGCCCACCTACCAGCCTCCATGAGTCGCATCTCCCAGGTCTTTCTGGAGCTCTGATGGCTGGGTCTCGGGGGCTCCTAACTCACTCTTGGTTTTTTTTTTCTTTTCTTTTTCTTTTTTTTTTCTGTATTTAGGACAGGGTCTACAGAGTCTCGCTGTACGTAGGTCGGCCTCGTAGTGATTCTCCTGTTTTCAGCCTCCCAAATGCTGGAGGCACCAGCCACCATGCCCAGTCTCAGTCTCAGTCTCAGAGCACCCCAGGGACAGGGCCAGCAAACGATTGAACCCCCAGCTGCTGCACTCTGCCTAAGCAGGCGCTTTAGTACGCTGAGCTATGTGGCTGGCCCTCCTAAGTCACTCTTGTCATTGCCTGGGTTCCCTTAAAAAGATCTTGGCACTGGACAAACCTTGGACAAACTCCTGAACCTCAGATTTCTCATCTGTGAGGCAATAAGATACTCACACAGAGGCCACTCTGAAAATTCAGTGAGACTGCATATAAAAAGAATATGAACTGGGCTTGGCATTCAGTAGGTGCTCGTTAAATGCATCTGTTTCTAATAAGCTCCACATGCTGGACATCACTTTGGGAAGCAAAGTTTTATCACCAAATATCTGGACAGGTGCTTCTCACCTCTCCAAGTCTCAGTCTCACATCCGAGGACACTCCTTTTTTTGTTTTTTGGTTTTTTAAGAGTCTTACTGGGTGGCCCAGCTCAAACTCATGGCAACCCTGCTGCCTCAGCCTCCTGAGTACTGTGATCACAGGTGTGTGCCACCACATACCACATTTTTATGAGCCTGCTTTTCCACTTAATGCATGCAGCATTCACCATATTTCTGATCACACCCCATAAGAGGCCTTCCTGAACTGAATCAGAAAGCAGCAAGAAAAACGGGAGATGTGTGCTCCAGGTGACAGGGAGGACTTCCGAGGGCATGAAGGGTGATGCACCTTTTACTGTAAGAAAAATCTTATTTTTTAATTTTATTTATTTTTTTTAGTGGTACCAGAGATCGAACTCAGGACCTTGAACTTGCCAGGTAAGCACTTAGTCCACTGAGCCATCTCCCTGGCTGTAAGAAAAATTTTAAACACCATCTATTTTCAGCATTCCTCGTACAAACTTCAGCTACACAAAACACAGGCCGGAGAAAAGTCTAATCGAGGTTTCAGCTTGGTTAGAGAGACTTTTTCTTTTCTTTTTTTTTTTGATACTGGGATTCGAACTCATGACCTTTCAATTGCCAGGCAGGCACTTGTGCCAGGAGCCATCTCCCTGGCCCCAGGAGACTGTTTTTGTAATTATGATTTATAATGAAATTTAACATCATAGAAAGACTATATGACTGATATAGAAAATTTAAAAAAAAAAATATGTGGAAAGCTATAAGAGAAAAACAAAACAGAAAGCATCACTAACTCCATTACTCATAGATTTGCTGGTTGTGTTTTATACTCATGTATGTGGGCATTAACAGCAAAGTATCGATATGCACACGTAAATCCAGCACTTTATAGGCACTGGGACAAATTCAGCACTTGTACATTATCTATGCATAAATGAAGCATCCTAATCCATAGACATAGGATTATCATCTACCTTTTTTCATTCAATATCACAAAATGATGATTTTTCCCCATAGAATTAAAAACATTCTAAAATACGAGCTTTTTCTTCATAAAAATAACATATGCTTATGGTAAGGAAAACAGTGCAGAAGAAAAAAAAAGAAAAGGAAAAAAGAAGCCCATTATACCCTAATTTGGCCTTCCATGCCCCAGGCATAACTGCCATTAACAATTACACAGGAGTATTTCCGTTTTGATTTTTAGGCCTGGGTTGTCTGCAATGCAAGCTACTCAGGAGGCTGAAGTAGCAAGATCGCAAGTTTGAGGCCAGCTTAGTGAGAACCTGTCTGGAAGTAAAAAGGGGCCAGGAATATAGCTTGGTGGGAAGGTCCTTTGTCTAGTAATCAGTACCCAGCCCCTACCCGCCAAAAAAAAAAAAAAAAAAAAAAAATATATATATATATATATATATATATATATATATATATATAACAGGATTTTTAAAAATTTATTATGTTCTAGGGCCAGGGAGATAGCTTCGTGGCACAAGTGCCTGCCTGGCAAGTGCAAGGTCGTGAGTTCGAACCCCAGTTCCAAAAAAAAAAAAAATTCTTTTATTCTAGGAAAGAATCTATAGGGTATTCAGGGTCTCACTACTAGGTCAGACTCGTAGGGATCCGCCTGTTTACAGCCTTCCAAGAGCTGGGATTACAAGTGCGCGCCACTGTGCCTAGTCTCAATTGCTATCTCAGCACGCCCCGGGGTCAGGGTCAACACAGCAGGCCTGGGGATTGAACCTTTGGCCCCTGCTCCTGCTTGCAGGCCCTTTAATCCACTGAGCTATTTGGCCAGCCCTAATCAGAATTCTTAAAAGCTACATAACATTTTGGCACATATGCTGACTTCCTATAATTTCTTGTTATTAGACATGTAGACCACTTCAGAATTTTTTTTTGTTATTAAAAGAACAGTGAGGTGCAATGGGACATGCTCATAATCCCAGCAGATGGGATGCTGAGGCAGGAAAACTGCCATAAGTTCAAAGCCAATCTGGACTATGTAGCTGAGATTCTTTGTCAAAATCAAACAAAGTGAAAAAAGAAAATGAAAAAGCCAGAATTGTTGGAACAAAGGGCATCCATTTTTTCCTGTTTTGAGAAAGCTTCTCATGCTCCCCCGGCCAGCCCCAACCCCCTAGGCCTTCAAGGGTTCAGCCTTGCCACGCTGAGAAGCCCACTTCCTAAGCCAGCCCCATAATATTTTGATGTGCCAAAATATTATGTAACTTTAAAAAATTCTATTTAGGGCCAGCCAAATAGCTCAGTGGGTTAAAGGGCCTGCAAGCAGCAGCAAAGGCCAAGGTTTCAATCCCTAGCCCCATGCACAGATAAAGTGCTCCTGTTAGGCGTCACCTCAGCCCCGCCCCACGGAGCACAGCTTTTGCCCCTTGACCTCATAGGGATAAACGAAGGTAGTGCTTACCCACACGCCAGGTAAGCACTCTGCCGAAGAAATGTGTCTGCAAGCTTTTAAAACGGATCTTTATCTTGCGACAAGTTCAGGATCCCTTGGGTCCTTCTGCCTCGACCTCCTGAGTGCTGAGACCGCAGGTGTGAATCCCTCAAGCTGGCTCTCCATGGCCTTTGACTTCTATTTGTAGAAAACTTATCACGTGCCAATCCCTTGGCCTCCTACTTGGGGACACAGAGGCCAGCACAACCCAGCTGCAGTCCCCAAGCAGCAAGGGGATGTCAAGTCTGTAATTCCAGCTGCCCTGGAGGCTGAGGCAGGAGGGTTGAAGTTCAGTGGAGCCCAGCTTGGGCGACTCAGTGAGATCCTGTCTGAAAATTAAAAATTAATAGGGCTAGGGTGTAGCTCACTACTCTTTGGGCTCAATCCCAAGTACAGCAGTAAAACAAAACAACACAACAGGTAAGGGGAAGCCAGGGGACAGGCGTGGCCGCAGAGCAGGGGGAGGTAGTTCTTACTCTGGCCACGCTGTCCGTGGGCAGTTCTCGAATGAGAACTGTGCATTTTAGTGATGGAGAGGAGTTTGGCATTGAGCAACAGGGCAGGTGACAGCTGTTTTGGGAAGAGGACAGCATGTAAGCAGAGCCGCTGAGTCGCAACCTCAATGGGCCAGCTGGGGGACACCACTGTCCAGCCAGGGCCTCGGCTGCATCCCCTCAGTGGGGAGAGCCTGAGGCTGCGGGAGCAATGGGAGAACTAGGAGGGACAGCCCAGGGAAGGTTGGGGACGGCGGTGTCCATGGGCCCACAGAAACCCATCCAGGAGGACTCAGTCACTTCAGGGAAGGAGTTTGGATTCCTCTGCCTACAAAGGTGGCTCATAGGTGACCTGGCCCAGGCCTCCCTCTAGCGAGCCCCTCACCCCTCTGGGGCATCACCAGACAGCAGCGGCGTTGCCCAGGTCAGCGTCTTGCTCCAGGGCTCCTCTGTCCCCATGGCCCTCTGCTGGGACAGCTCAGCCCTCTCCTGATTCCCAGGGAAGCGGAGCTTGGAAGGCCTGCGGCCACCCCAAGTTCCCCCAGCCTCCAAGCCTCCTGCCCAGGCAGGACCAAAGCTGAGACAGGAAAGCTACCGCCTGAGCTGCTCCAAGCTGTCGGACCCCCCCTACCAGGGCCACCACTTGGCTGTGTGACCTCAGGCAATGACTCCACCTCTGTGGAGCTGCTTCTGTAAGGAAGGCAGCATTTGGCAGACACTGGGACACCTCATGAGCATGTGGCCATTGAGGTTACCTGGGCCCCTCAGGACCCATGGAGTCCACACCTCCCGGTGGGTGGCAGCAGTCAGGCCGGGTCCTGACCTGAGGGTGCAGGAGCCGGGCGATCACACATTTTTTCCTATAACATCTCAGGCTTTTGGTAAAGTTAAGGCAAAGGGCAGTGAGGTCGTGGACAACAAGAAGCATCGCTCCCAGGATCCAGGTGCATCTCCAGGGTTATAACATCGTAGCTGGAACAGGTTGAGCTGACTAGAACAGCCTTGCCAAAATCTGGAAGAGTGACCTGAGCAGTACAGACACTAGGCAAAGGCCAAAGTTTCAAGGTATTCATCTGCCATCGTCAGGCACGGGTCATGCCACCAGGAGCCAGCCAGGCCGGCTACGGGCAGGAATCCTGAGTCTGGAATGTGGCAGCAGACACAGATTCCTTGGCTTTGTGCTGGTCTATGCGGGCAGGTGCTGCTGCTTGGTGCAACCATCCGCAGACCAGGTCAGAGCCTGCACGAACCCCATGGAGCCAGGAGCGTTGATTGGGGAGTAGCCAGCACACCCCCGAAGCCACTGGTCACCAGCATCACACGAAGGAGGCACACGAAGGGCCTGACCAATCTACCCCAGGTGGGAACATCAGGCCACAGGGTCACAAGGCCCCTTGTGGGTCAGTTTGGGGCCTGAGAGAGCCGAGTAGCAAGCTTTTAAAGGGGTGTGCCTGGTAGGGAGGGTGGGAGGGTGAGTCCCAAACCCCAAGATCAGTTGCTGGGCTTCAATATGAAAGGTCACTCCCTCCTCCCTCCGTCCCTTCCCAGGTGGCTTTTGTCCGTTCAGAGACTCTTGAGGACAGGAAAGTGCGGACACCTGGGCACCAGGGGGAGGCACACGGCATCTCCGTGGTGCAAAGGATCATTGGAGTTTCTCTTTTTGCCCCCGCCCCAGCCCATTGGCTCACGGTAGCAGTTTGTCTGCCACTTTCCAGAGACCAATAAAAGATTCAGTTCCTCCCTTCCTCCAGGTTTCTCAGTGTGCTTAGAGGTGAGCCCTGAATTTCAGACTCCTTGGTGACATGAGGATCCAGCCTCACCCCAGTCCTTAAAGCAGCTGAGGTTGGGGTGGCGGAGGCAGGACAGGGCAACCAGGACCCAGCAGCCATAGCCATGCTGGCGCCTGGTGGGGCTATGGGATGGATGCCCATGGGCCAGGTCAGGATGCTTCCCACCAAGGGACACCTTTCTAAAGAGGTGGCCTGAGCCCAGGACCTTGGCTACTGTTATTAATGTGGCGTTTTTAAGTTCTTGTATGGGTTCAACACAAGGATTTGGGGGCTGGGAGATAGCTCAGTGATCTAAGTGCCTGCCTGGCAAGCTCACGGACCCAGGTTCACTCCCCCATGCCATGCTGGCCACCGAAACCAGGCACAGTGGCACATGCCTGTCATCCCAGTGCTGAGGAAGAAGCTGAGACAGGAGGATCACTAGGAGTCTGAACTGCGCAGCGAGATCCTATAACTAATAAATAAATACATTTTTTTTTAAAAAAAAGGATTCAGGTGATGGACTGATGACAACAGTTGCTCTAGCCCTCCCTGGGCCTGTTTCTTATTCTCCCCTGGTAACCACCTGGATTAGACAGGCACCACATTTCCTCTGGGAATTTGCCTCAGGGCAATTCCCCAAGCAGGCCAAAATCCCTGTCATAAACAAACAAACAAATAAAACCCTGAGTCTTTTGAACTTCTTCCCCCCCACCCCCCATATCAGATTGAACTCAGGACCCCGTGGTTGCCAGGCAGGCACTTACTCTACTGAGCTATCTCCCCGGCCCAACCCTGAGTCCTTTTACTGTCACCGCAAACAGACCTTGCGTTGGCTGGCTTGGTGGGCTGCAGGAGGGGCTGTTACCTGTCCTTTAGAAGCACCACTGCCCACCCTCCCACATCCCCACGTGTGTGGCATGAGTGCCAATGGGCCCCAGGTCCAGCCCGGCAGTAGCCTCGGGTCCCTCCTTCGGGCTCAGGTGTGAGGCCTGCTCCACAGCTGCCAGCTGAGAGGCAGGAGCACCGCCGCCACCCACCCCCGGGTCAGATCCTACCCTCGTCTGTGTCCATGCAGGAGGACTTGGGCCTGACCATGGTCCTTCTAGAGTCCCTGCTCCTCACCGAAATGATCTTTGAAGAGTCCAGGATTACACCTTCTTTGCAAGATATAAAGGGAAGCCATATGATTTTTTTAAAAAGTGAATGTTTAAAACTTAAGACATAGTGGTATGAATCCTCATATCCCCCCCCCCCTTTTTTTTTTGTCTTTTAGAGACAGGGCCTTGCTATGAAATTCAAGCTGGCCTTGAGCTCACTTTGTAACCCAAGCTGGCCTCGAACTCAAAATGCAATCCTCCTGCCTCAGCCTCCTGAGTGCCGGGATTACAGGTGTGCGCCAGCCTGCCACTTCCCAAAGCAGTTCTGGAAGTCCTGTCTCACAGGCGTCTTTAGCTGTGCAGTGAGGGTGCCTCAGAGACCTGAATGCACTCAAGCCATTTCCCTCTCATGGTCATTTTGACTTCGGGGAAGAGCCCGAAGTCACACAGTTAGATCTGGTGAATATCCTGGACGGGGACACACTGCCACAAGTTTTATTTGACAAAAATTGCTGTAAACAGCTGTTCCCCTCAGCGATGGCCGCTCAGGAGCGCAGCTGTGCCCGGCAGAGCTGCCATGGCCCTGTGAATGTCCATTTCCCTGCCTTGCCTCTCACCCAGCCATGGCAAGTCGAAGGCCAGGCTGGCTCCAAAATCCTTCAGATCCCCTGTCACTTGAACCCACCCACCCGGGTCTGGGATAGGTCACAGAAACCTGGTGACATCCGCCAGGCTGGCCAGAGCCACTCCCTTGAGGAGCACCCGGCTGGGACACAAGGTGGCAGAGCAGACGTGGGGATGGACCAACCTCAGTGGAAGCTGCCGTGCCCTGGCTGCCACCTGGCAGGCTTCAAGGGCTCCACTTACCAGGGCAGGAGGGTGGAGCGGGGTCCTGGCTACAGGCCTCAGTGGGACTAAGTGGCCCCAGAGGTCACACCTCAGATCCCCCAAGTCTCCTCACTGCAGGGTGAAGAGAGCCAGGAGCCCCCACACTGACACAGGACCACTCAGCTTCCAGGGGGACTGATATGGGTTTGACATTAACACTGCAGACGAAATAAAGAAGGGGATTTGTACAGTTCAAATAGTCATGGTTGGGCTGGCGAGATAGCTCAGCACCTGCTTAGGCAACCATAGGGACCGAGGTTCGATCCCCGGCACCACAAGCTATGCCAGTCCCACCCCCCAGGGTAGGCTGGGCTGGCCATAATATAAATAAATAAATAAATAAATAAAGTAAGTAAGTAAGTAAGTTTAAAAAAAATAGTCATGATTAAGGCCATAATATAAATAAATAAATAAATAAATAAATAAATAAAGTTTAAAAAAAATAGTCATGATTAAGGCCAGGAAGGGCAAACTTGCTTGTTCCTTCTGTAGAGGAGAGGGAAAAAGGGTGGAGAGTCACCATTAAAGGGCTCGCTTGGGGCCAGCGAGATGGTTCAGTGGTCTAAAGCGCCTGCTTAGGAGGGCTCAGGCAACTGCGGGGACTGCAGTTCGATCCCCGGCACCACATGCTGCGCCAGCGCCACCACCAGGGCAGGCTGAGCCAGCCACAAAATGAATAAATAAAGAAACAAACAAACACAACAAGCAAACAAATAAATAAATAAATAAAAAT